>JABFOX010003464.1:0-10308 GCA_022817665.1 Axea sp. ZL-2020
CAACACATGCACATGTTGAAAAAAACACCATATACTTAAGATCAGCTCCTTTCGTTTTTATGAAATCTATCAAAGTAGCTAATTTGTTATCAGCCTCAACTATTGAATAATTATTTTTTAATTTAATAGGTGTCGAAATATTAGACTTTTCCTTCACCGAAACCAGAGCTGGGTTTCTCAAACCTGCTCTAATCAAATTTTGTAATTCTTTCGTCTGAGTCGCTGAGAACAGTCCTGTTCTCCTTAGACGAGGAAGAAAACTTAATATTGTGTTCAATGTAGCAGCAAAGCCTAGATTCAGGAGTTCATCCGCTTCGTCCATAACTAATAATTCCTAAAATTATATAATTCAAATTACTCTTTGTATAAAAATTTAGTTTAGAAAAATATAGTTTAGAAAAATATAAATACCAATGATTTTATACGAGCTACTAAACTGATATTTTTGCAATTCGATAGCAAATCTTCTAATCTACCCGGAGTAGCGATGATGATATTGGCACCTTTTTCAATTTTTGTGATATCATTTTCTACAGTCGTTCCACCAACGAGTAGTACTTGTTTTAACGTTGGAATGCACTCTAAAAATTTAGACAAAACGTCACTTATTTGAATTGCTAGTTCACGAGTAGGTGAAATTATTATTGCTCCAATTTCCACTTTTTTCCAGGCTTCAGGTCGTTTCTGAACAAAAGAATAATTAGTAAACGCTTGAAGAAAAACTAAATAAATAATGAATGCAGATAATTTTTATTTAATGATGCTTTTATATAATTTATATTTTATCCAACATTTATCTATAAATTGATCTAGTTTCTTCCCATTAAAATAATTTTAACATAAAAAGAACTACTTTAAACATTAATTTTAAAAATGTATTTTTTGTGGAAATATGCTAACTTCAATATTAAAATATAAAATTCCAATAATATCACAGTGTATTTTTAAGAAATGTTTCATTCATATTTCTTAAATTTAAATAATTAAAATATAAGTATAAATTTTTAAAAATATTTACCAATAATAATTCCAACATAGGCACTATGAAAGCCAGTGTTTTTCCACTTCCAGTGACAGCTTCTGCAGCAACATCTTTTCCAGTCAAAAGTAATGGAATGCATGCCGCCTGGAAATACAAATATATCGAATTCGAAAAAGTTATAATTTAACCAAATTGCATTTAGTCATTTGTTTACATACCTGAACTGGTGTCATAAAATCGAATTTGAACTGTTTTAATGTTTTTAAAACAGGTTCGCTTAATGTTGGTTCTAGTAATTCCCATTTATCAGTCTTCATTTTGTTTCTTAATAATAAAAATATTTTATGCAACTCTACACGTGTTCGACAAAATTAACATTTGAACAGAACTCCTATATGATGAAACTGAAAGTGAGGTTAATATAGAAAATATTATTGTGACATGTAAGAAAGGTTAGATATAGAAGAATATTTAAACTGAAACTTAATATATCAATCATTTAAAGTACATTATTTTATATACCTAATAAGAATGTAAGAAATTATCTGGAATTTTATTAAAAAAACAAAAAAAACAAACAAGCAATTATATAGTAATTCAAAACATACTTAACTGAGCTCCGATTATTAATTATAATAATTATTATATTTATTTGAAAATGATCTACACTTAATTTTGGCTTAAACTGCTCTCACATAAATTGAAACACAAATATGTGTTTATTGAATAAATCAGGTTCAGGCTTTATTTTAAAATGCTATTAGATTAACTAATTCATTTTTTATTTTGATTAAACTAATTGGTGCAAACAAAAGTTATCGTACTAATAATTTGTATTGTAATTATGTATTTTTAAAATATTTTTAACTAAAAATAAAATAGTGTAAATATATAATATATTATAATAATGTATAATATTATATAAGAAATATATAATAGAGTAAAATAGAATAGAATATATAGAAATTATAATACAATATAATTGAACACTTGTAAATTTTGAATGTATCATGTATTATTATATTTCTGTATTTTGTTATTAAATTTTCATAAAATAATGCAGTACTGCTGATATAATTATTGCAAAATACAATTCAGATAAACGGAAAATAAATCAAGTTTTGCAAGAAATTGAAATCCACTTAAATTTTAAATTAATAACAGATATAGATTCAAACGAATATAGACTTTGAAATCGGAAAATCTGTAATGATTAAATTCAAATTATTCACAGAAAAAATAAAATTAAATTAAAAATGAATAGAAAACTGTTCATAGGTTAAAGTGTGTACTTAAAGTGTCATTCTTTTCAAGGAAAATGAATTTGTGCGACAAATGGAATCTACTTACAGTAATTAAACTGTATTAAAATTAAATATTTCCATTCTGATGCAGCAGAAAAAAGTTGCAGGGGAAAAAACACCTGGTGCAAGTTCTATTTAATAGTAAATCTTTTTTTTTGTAATTAAATTTTAATACATTTAATAATTTAAGTAGGATTTAGTCATACCGGTGTCTTAAATTTAATAGGATTTAATAAGATTAATTGCATTTCTTTAACGTGTTAACTATTGTGAAATAATGAGCAATAAATGGTTAACGACCGCTTGTTGATTGAATCACCCCACTTTCCTAAATAATTTTCGTTGAACAAAAACTGTAGTTGTGAAATAATTTTCTAAGTACACTGGGAATAAATAAAGTTCTCTTAGAAAGATGATTTTCTGATAACATTGCATTCCACTTTAGATACGTATATGATAAAAGTTCAACACTCTTATGATTCGATAAAACTGCAATTAATTAAATTATTAACAATTTCTAAATGTTATTAATAATTACATGAATCATATATATTAGATAAATAATTAAAGTATGTATCATATAGATTTTAATTTTACTACCTCGCATACTTCAACTTTAATGTCTAATTTCTGTACATGTATCAATGTTTGGAAAACAATAAAAATCCTTTATATTAGAAATTTGATAAATTTAAATAAAAATTTAATAAAATGTTCGAATATCAAATAAATAATAATACAAAGTAAGGTTTACTTAGAGTCAAAATGGTATTCTAATGTAATTTTTCTTAACGCTGAAAATGCATTTTATCATGAGAAGATTTAGTAGATTACAGAAGCTTTTATTAATTTTTTAGTGGATTAAATTCATCCTTCCTCTTTTATGCTTTTAGATATTTCAGTTAGTATAAATAGAAATGTAATTAACACTAGGGTCATCAGTTAATTCAATATTCGTATAATTAAATCAACTAATAATTTAATTGTGAAGATATAAATTGCAACAAAATGTATACTTTGTCAGTAGTAGTATTTTTTAATTTTTTATTTGTGGTTCAAGGTATGTGTGACAATACTCAAATTTAATGAAATATTTTACAACAAATTGTATATGATATTGATAACAGTGAATGTGTTCAGCTTAGATCAGACATTTTAGAAACATACTTTTTAATTAATATACTTTATATTTTTATAGCAAATCCAATTGAAAAGATCGTTGGTGGAACAGATGCTCCTATAGGACAGTACCCTCATCAAGCATCCTTAAGAAAATATAATTCTCATTTTTGCGGCGGTTCCATCATAAACAAGCGTTGCATATTAACAGCTGCTCATTGTTTGGAAGGGTAATTATAATATATATATATAAAGATTTTTACTTATTTTAAGTACTCTTATTTAGAATTCAGTTGTATTGAGCATGCTTCATTTTCTTTTTAAAGTTTTCGGTATATTCTTTAAACCTTGAACAAATTGCTTAATTCTGCTGAAACGTCCAGTAATTTTACATTTTTATTGCAGACAAAATTTGAAAGATCTTTCAGTACATGTTGGGACAAATTTTTTGAATGAAACTGGACAGGTCCGAAATATCGAAAAATTGGAATATCATAAAAGTTTTGATATATTCTTTCTGGAAAATGATGTTGGAGTAATTACTTTAGAAGAAGAACTTGTTTACGGAAAAAAAGTGCAACCGATTAAATTATCAAAAAATAATATTACCGAAGACAATATTACAGCTATTTTAACCGGATGGGGAAGAACAATTGTAATTTATTTTAGTATAAAGTCCAATTATAATTACTAATTTTTTATTTGTAAAACTAAATTTACTAAACTTTTAATTAGGTTGGTGGAGAATTATCAAATGCATTGCAACATATACATCTAACAGTAATAGGACGCAAAGAATGCAAAACTTATCAATGGAGAATTTCCGAATCTCATATTTGTACTTTGACGAAGGTTGGAGAAGGAGCATGTCACGTTAGTAAATTATCCTAATGAAATTATGTTATTGTAAGAATTTGTTTGTGTTAGTGAATATTTATGGAGCGTTTGCAGAGATTGTAAAAATTACAAATATCTCTAGATGTTAACTGATGATTTCAAATTGTAGGGAGACTCTGGAGGTCCTTTGATTACTAACAACGAACAAATAGGAATTGTTTCTTTTGGAACACCATGTGCGAAAGGCAAGCCAGACGTTTTCACAAGAATTTCAACATTTTACGATTGGATTGATGAACGTTGTAATTTGTCGGAAAATTGAGATGATATAACAATTATTTTAAGAAGTGCTATGGAAATAGTGTATTTTAATAGATATTTACTTTAATAGATATTTAATTTTACCAAATTAAAACAATTCATTTTGATACTGTGTGATATTATCTTCAGAAAATAATAGAATGAAGATGAAAATGAAATTACTATTAACATAAAATATCTTAGAATAATCACAAAAATATTTCTGAAAATTTGTTTGTGATTATCATATTCTCTGACAAAAAAGTATCTCTGGAATATATGTAAGATATATAAGTATTACAATAATATTGGATAAAGTGCGCAGAATATATTTTATTTGGATATATATTACTGAATATTTTAATTTTTCATCTTTGTATAATCGGATTTCTGTCTTTGATTTTTTATGTTTTATGTTCATTTTTAAATAAATTATTTTCAAATATCTTATATTCCAGAAAAAATTTATTACCAAGATCTTTGTAAAATAAACAGTTTAATTGTGTTATTTAAAATTGTATTAACCTATTAAATAATTAATTGTATTTTTATTTATCGTATATTTAAGATTAAACATTTTTTTTCGATATTTCACATTATAATTACAAGGAAAATATTACTTAAAAATGATAAAATAATTTGTATAAATTAACGTTTATAATTTTTTTTTGAAATTAAAAAAATACAATTAAATTATTTTGTACAAGTGATAGTTTCGTGAATAAATATATGTCTAATTGAAATAATTTTACACAAAATTGTTTCAAAAATGTTAAAAAGTTTCAGTTGTGAAGATATTTTACATTTTTCATACTAACACATTTTAAGGAATTATCAGACTTTTTAGAATTTATTATAAATATTTATTGGGAAAATATATCTGAAAATAAATAAAGTTAAAACTTTCAGCTTTTAAGACATTTGTAACTTGTATTTAATGAATTTAAGAACAATAAAATTTTCAAATAAATTCTAAACATTTTTTCCATAACAGATTACAAATAAGTAAAATTAATTTTTTGGAAAAAAAACGTATGAAAATGCGTAAATTAAATTAATTCCATAAAATTATTTCCAAATCGGACTGTTTTGTAATTGTAGAATTTAATTGAAAATCGAACTAATTACTAACAGAAACCTTACAAATATTTTTAGCAAGAAGTTTAATGGTATTTATAAGTATTATTCATTTAATTCTTTGTTATGGATAAAAAATGGTAGCCCCTCTCCCCATCAGTATTTGTTACTTTCGATATTTTGTATGTTTTAAATATTTCTCTTCTATCACGATTTGTATATTTTAAATATTTCTCTTCTATCAAATTCACATTTCGCTCCCTTTTCATATTTTATCTTCAATAATTTGTGTGAATTGAGCAGTATCGATATCATTTTCACAGCTAACTTCAGTTTGTGTGCGTAACTGCAGTTTAGTTCCGATGAATTTCATATTCACCAAACAAGCATAATTTTAAGAATTTAACTTCATCTAAAGTAAATCGTTCGATATAATTTAATACATAACACAATGTAAGGTCAAATTAATTTAACCAAAATTAAAAACAAACAATCTCTTATAAGAACGGCGAAGTGCTGCCATCTGATGAAAAGATAAGCAACCAGTCAAGCATGACGTACACGAAATCTGGGAAAGTCGCTGTCTGTCCACAGTGTTTTCGTGGAATGCGATCAGTGGTGAGATGGAAGGAAATACACTTCGAAATGTGAAACGTCAGACTGTCGCGAGTCGAAAATCATTTTCAAACTAGTAATTTACATGTCGAGGAAACATGACACATTCAAAGATTCAGAAGATGAAGTTCATCGTTTTTTTGTTTATTTTTCTCTTCGCTCAAATTGCCATTTGTGATGATAATTTGCGGGAAAAGGGCTATCCGGTCAATCCGGTTCCTGCGGAAAAGGTGGATTTGGTGATGTCTAATAAAAAAGATGAAGTGCAAAAGAATCATGATCCACTTGGAAAGAAAACTAACGAAACATCTGAGAAGCCCGGCTCTTCGGTGGATCCACTTGATCAAGTATGTAAAATTTTGAAAATAAAAAATATAAGATTCTAAAACCTCTTTTTCGCTTTGAATAACTACAATTTTTGTTAGTTTCAACGGAAAAAGTAAGATGAAATTCAGACAATGTCAAAGTGCAGTTTTATTAACTTATGAAGTTATAAATAAGTGATTAATAGCTGTAATTTATGGCACGTGTACTTTGCTTAATTAAAAAATTGTTTACAATAATTCATAGGTCAGATGCATAATGCTTGATACCTAATTGCGTAAGACTTTTTGCATCTGAAAAACTATAATTCTCTGATTCGATTGAAGAGGTATTAAGAGAGGTTTTTGCAAGAACTGGAAGTGTTTGTCAAAGAGTAAAAACATATGTAATTAATAATTATTTATTGAAGTGAATTTGCAATAGTTTTTACATATCAATCGATATAATTGTGTGCTTTTTAACAGGTTTCTTTTAAAGTTAGTTGTGGAAGAATAGTTATTATTAATAATATTTGTAAATGAATGACGCACTATGTCATAATTTATTACTATAATAATACACTTGTTTAATAACCAGTTATTAAATTTATAACTAATAAAGAACAAGTAAAGAATTTTGTAAGTATGAGCAATCAGTTAATTTCTTTAATTTAATGATAAATTTAATTTCAGACAGAGGAGGAACACACACCATTAACTTCAGATGCACTTCGTCGAGGTTTTTATGTCTTCTTATGCTTTGGTGTACTTGTCATAGCTTATATTGCGTTCCGAACTTTTAGGTAAATGAAATAATTTTGACAAATGAAATATATATTTTTTTATTTCGGATAGTAATTATATTAACTTATTTTATTTAAATAATTATATTTACTATAATTTAGTTATATACATAATATAAAAATATTTTACTATATTTGTAAATATATTAATATAGATCAACTGTTAAATGGAAGGTTTTGTGTTTATTTCAATATTTTTTATTAGTTTAATAATCATAATTTACTGATTCTAGTACAAGATTTAAAATATAAACATATTCATTACATTGCTTAATAAAAATCAGTTCAGACAAAAATTAATGTCACATTTTTTATAATTTTATGTTGTTACTGAGTTTTTATATCTTAAAAAGATTACAAACATATATTTCTTAATTCCTTTGTATTGTTATAATTTAAATCATAATAATAAATTCTACAAACTAAAAATTCCAAAATAAATGTGCATTTGTATTTACAAAAGTCTTATAGAAAATGTTAATTTTGTAAAGAGGGTAAAACTAACATTTAACTTAATCTGTATAATCATTTCATTTTACAACATATTATAAATAATAATCATGCAATAGATTATAATAAAATTGGTTATAAACATTCATTGTATTAAACATACTTTGTTCAAGACCATTCATAATATAACAAATTTAAGCACTTTAAATAAATATTTACACGCATAAAACTTAATAAAATGTATTATAAAATTATAATTCAAAAATAGAAAAAAACAGTCATTTTTTGGTACTCAAAATATTTTTCGCACTAAAACTATATATAGCAATACAGTCTTATAAGTTCTTGCTTGTATGGTAATTCTTATTTGTTTATAAATTAATAATAATATACCTAATTGTATAAAAACAAAAATATATACTTGATGAAAAAAAAATTTAATTACAAAAAAGGTATAAAATGTGAACAGTTAAATTTAAAAGATTTTAGAAAATAATAAAAATGTACCAAAAATATTAGAATTCAATCTTTTTCAAATTAAAAAACACTAGTTACAATATTAAATTAATAATAATTTTAATATCATTAAAATTTATTATTATAAATATCACATTTTGACAATTTTAACGATATTAAAATTATTATTAATTTGGTACTGTAACTAGTGTTTTTAATTTGAAGAATATTGAGTTCTGAATATTTGTTCAACATTTTTTGTAAATTGTTATTATTTATCCATCTTTTAATTTTAACTGTTCACATTTTACATCGCTACTTTATACATTTTTTGTAATTAATTTTTGTTTTCGTATAATATATATAATATTTTTGTTTTCATATATTTAGGTATATTATTATTAGTTTATAAACAAATAAAAGATATACATAAATTAAAAAGATCTAAATATTTTACATATTGCTAATATAGATTTTCATAACTGAAGCAATGATTACATAATATAGATTGTGTGCATTTATTAAAAAAATTATTTAAATGTAAATTCATTCATTGTTTTTAATTCATTAATAAATTTGCATAATCTATGCTCTCTTTAATTAGGAATCATCACTTATTTATTTATTTCATTTTTATTGTGCTTTTATAATTGATCATTATTAATAAAAAAGATAATTATCAATAGAAAATACTGTTACATGGACCTGAATGTGTAGTTTATTCAACAAATCAAATTTTCAGAATAAACAAATCACGAACACAGATGATACGGAAATATGGTGTTCTCACTCATAGACAAGATGTTGAGATGAGACCTTTACCTCTGGATGAGGATGACGAAGATGACACAACTATTTTTGATGCAAGAAATATTCCGGTGCATGGTCGCACGGAACATCAGCCAACAACTGCATAGAAATAAATTTAATTGTTCTCTTCTGCTGACTTATCATTGTTAATAACTAAATCAATCAAATTATAAATACAATTTTATTTTTTCATAATTTTTTTCAAATAGTATCAAAAATGAAAACTACACATGTTAAAATTAAGTTAAATTTGAGTTATACAAAAATAGTTGACACTGATATGTTCAGAGCATATTCGTGATCGTTATTCGATTATTAATGATGATAAAGTATAAGTGTTTATAAACTGTAATTAAACAGATAAACGAATTTGTACTCAAACGGTATTATTTGCAAATTATTTTATTTGGAATTAATTCAAACAGAACCAGATTGCTTTCTTCAGATTAAAGATTGAGACGACTAAACAATTTGTATTTTAATGTAAAAAGTGGTTTGAGTATAAGTTTTTAACGCTTAAGGCATCGTCGTACTCTTTGGCTAAGAAACTCACGAGACTGAATATATTTTGCATTACTTTCTAACTGTATAAACAAAGTGAGAAGTTTTATTCTTCTAAAACTAGTTTCTAGATAACGAAATGCCTTTAACAAATATTTCCGCAGATTCTGTACATAGAATTAAATATATCAGATGATTAAATGCAATGAGCGAAATTCGAATAGAATTCGAATGTGATACACTGGAATTTTTTTTATTTTTAATCCTATTCAGTTTTCTCGCGAAAATTACAACGGTTATTTTCATAATGGCACAACATTTTACCTATGTAAAGCAATGGTATCATCCATTAACATAATCTCAAACTATTGATATGAAAATTTAGTCGTAATCTTTGTAATATTTGTAAGACGTTTATAACATGAACTGTAAAGTTGTTTTGCGTGCAATACCTTGAATATTTGCACTTTATATTTTTTCTTGAATTATATTGTTACCATTGAAAAATGTAAAAAGTATATTTTCATTCAATCCGAAGATTGAATAAAAGAATGTATATGTATATTATATATATTATTTAATAAAATTTATTTATGTATTACATATACATATATACATATATATAATTATAAACAAGTAAATGTTTTTTAATTTATTGTCTATCTTTCTGTACAATTATAATTAACATTTTTTTTAAATAAATAAATTTAAGAAGAAATGGGTCAGAATACAATAAGTTTATATATATATAG
>JABFOX010003465.1:0-10308 GCA_022817665.1 Axea sp. ZL-2020
TGCTCAAATTGTTTAACGTAATAAATGTTGAAATCTGTGCAATTTTAAAGTCGAAAATTAATTTATATACTCATTAAAAGTTCAAAACTAAAATAAAAGTTATACAATTATAATTTACCAAACGTGGTCTTTACATTTACTTTATTAGTACAGTAATTACCTTCTAAAAATCATGCCTCGAACTACTGGTCGATCGGTTTTTGCTCGACCAGTTTTCAAGAGTGTCTTTCATCGTTGAGTTTGGAGCACGTGTCTCGGCGTCTGAAACACATGATATAATCTCTATTAGTAAAAACTTTTAATAGTAAATTAAGGAATTAAAAATATTATTAAAAATCATTTTCTATATGAATTATTAGTAATATAAACGATTGATAGTCTTTGTTTCATAAGTTATATTTATTGTTCAATGATAATATTTAAAATATACTATAAGTTAAAATCATATAATGATAAAACATAGAAATTCAAAGTTGAGATATAAGAAATGAAATATTACAGAAATAATAAGGTCTATATAATTTTATCATGACAGATACTTTTCTTTTCAAAGAACAAATTTAATTTAATATTAAAAACAGAACTTTGGACCTATTTTGAATAAAAATTTATATAATTTTCATATTATTTAAATTTGTCCAACAATTTACATAAAGACCAATTAAAACTGACCATTTGTGTAAATATTTTGATTTTTAAACTGTTTACTATATTTCATATTCAATCAATATATGAATACATTAACGGAATATTATCTAAACAAAAATGTAATAGGTTTTTATATGTAATTTTGGTACGACCTGAAAGTTACTTGAAATAACTAAAGAGTCAATCAGAATATATTTAAAATTATAGTATAAACAAACACAATCATAAGTAAATAGTACATTATGTAGAAATGTTCATTCAAAATTAATTTTAAAATTATATTAATTTCTGTTTCTATGAAATTTATATATTTTTTAAAATGTATTTTTGTAATATATTTATTTGTAATGTAAAATATTGAAATATATGTTTATTAATAATAAAATGATTAAATGTATAACTGCTAACTAATATAAAGCTTTAATATTGATGCAAATACTTCAACAGAGTAAAAATTCGTCATTAAAATAAAGTTTTTATTTGACTGTTATACTATTTAATTTGTTTAATATATAATAATTAGATTTTGGTCCGGTTGTACAACTTGAAGCATGTGACGTGTCTGCGTTGGGATAATATCAATTCTTAACATTAATTCAAAGTTCAATTATTTTATATGAGGGGTTAAATAATAAGTTGATAAAAATACTACATTATAGTCTTGGCCGATGCTCATATATTTCGAATATTATTTTAAAAATATATTTAAATACTTAAAATAAATTATTTTAATATCATTTCTAGATAGTTCAATATAAGCCAGATGTTAAAAATTATAATTTATTGAAGCGAAATAATTTTACAATTTTTTCTAAATAATATAATAAATTCACTGGAATTTGAATACACAAATTAAGCTTCAAATTATTTTTTATATGTACACTTACGAGTTCATTAATTGTATAATATTGTTGCACATAAAAGTAATATTATATCAAATAACAAAATAAAGTTTTAAACGAAATATTTTTATTTATTTTTGTTCTTTTTAATAAATCCCAAATTTTTATCTGAAGTTATATTCAAATATAATAAAATAGAAAAAAGTTAACCATGTATTTCTTTAGATCGAATGATCATTTTTTATAAGCAAAAAAATATGAAATTAATATTGTTCACTTCATAATTATCCACTATCGGTTTGAATATCATTTGCCATAAATAAAGCAAAATATAAAATTATTTATAAATTTCAAATACCTTTTCGGCAGCGGCAGTTTTGAGTAAACATTCGTGGAATCAAAGCTCAAATAAGTTAAAGACTATTGAATTACATTCAACTTATTACTTTTTTAAAATCTGAAAGTTGCTTTGAGGTTAAAGATTCAGAAATCGATATATATATATATATACACACATTCATAATTACTATAATTTATAAATAATACCCAGAAATAGGTAAAAATGCAAGATTAACACTATGTTGAGGATAATGCCCGAAATACATTTCATAATTTTTTAAATGATACAACTGCTTTAGAGATCCACTAAATTTATATGCACTTAAATTCTGTATAATGCTAAATTAGTGAGAAGTTCGAGTACGGGAATGGGTTTAGATAAAGTTATCGAAAGTAACTAAATTATGTAAATTAACTTGTCATACTTAAACTTAAAAATATCTGTATAGGTTTGTGTTTAGAGAACCACAAAGTTATTCATTTAAAAAATACAGATACATTGAGATGTATATGAGGTGTGTAAAAACATCGAACTGTTGCTGTAATATCTTTATAGCTTATTATAAAATATTTTAAATACAGCCCCCCTCAATATTTTTGGATAGCCTCCGGGAAAACACTTTTTCTGATAGTGCACAGGTTTCTTGTTGTATTGTTCTAAATCTCTTCCGCAGTTTGTAAACGTCTTTTCATCGTGGTTTTAAGTTTGGAAAACAGTAAAAGTCTACTGTGCCTAGGTCTGGAGAATAGGGTGGATGGAGTACAACACGAATTTGATGTTTTGCCAAATAACTGTGGACAAGAAGCAAAGCGTGAACCGACGCATTGTCATGATGCAATATCCAAATCTGATTTTTTCAGAATTCAGACCTCTTCCTGCGAACAGTATCTCTCAAATGTATTGGAAATCTCTGGTAGACTTTCTCGTTTATCATGTAGCTACGTAATTTAAATTCCTTATGGACAATGCTTTTGCACTCAAAAGACACAATCAATATCACCACCTTGATTTTTGACCAACTCTTTATGTTCTTGCGGAAGTTTTTATTGCCATTTGCAGTAACAGAGAGTTCCTGCCTGATTTCAACACGCGTCTTTGTAAAAGTTTTGCCAATTACTGTAGCAAACTTACACACACACATTTTGTTTTTCAAGCTCTTTCATAGTCACTTTATCCCTGATCCGAAGAATAGCTTGTACACGTGTTCATTTCAGTGGCTATAGTTTGGTAACTAACAATCAAATAACAAAACGAGGTAAATGGTAGTTTGTTGTCTAAATCTAACGCTAGGTACATTCAATAGCCACAACACGCTCCTTGTGCTGGTTGCACGTACTGGTTCAAAAGTTTGGTCTTTTTTGATATATCAAACATCATTATATATATATATATATCAAACATCAAAGGGTATAAATTTTAAGATTTTCTTTAATTTATGTTTTTACTCTGCATTCAAATGCACAATATTTTGAGTTATACAAAATATTAGCATACATATTCAGTTAATATTAGCACCCAATTCTAAATTTTTAACAACATGTTAATTATATATTAAAACCAGATACATTTGTTGTGAGTAGGAAGTTTATGTGAATATTAATGCCAAAGATTTTATTATCATTAAATATTTTTGGTGAAGTACATGATTACTAAAAATAGTTAATAGTTTACTATATAAACCTTAAATTTATGTTATAGACATAAATATCTCCTCTAGTCATAGACAAATTAAAAGTCGATTCTTTCTGATTAAAATTTACATTTAAATAACATTGATAAGCTGGCTACTTCACTTATTTGTGCATACTAGTGACTTTTAGGACGGATATGGGATATAGTTAAAATTTTATTGCACAAATAAAACGTCATGCATTAAAGACTTAAATTCTACATTGAACAGTATATCACAGAATAATATTTTATCACAATTTAAAAAATAAAATAGATCTTGATTCAGTGTAACATTTTGATATAATTCGCATGGTTTAAATTTCCAGATAAGGTACCATATAAATATGTTCTATATATTAATGATGTTTTATTCTTCTATTTGTTAGCAACAAATAGAAAAACAAGTCATTAATTTATTTAAAAGAACCGACAAATTATAATGGTATATATTTTTAACAGTATAAGAATACAAATTCCAAATTGCCTGAATAAAAACCAATTTACTTAATTTTCATTAATTATTCGGGTTAAAAATATACTTTTTTCTTAAAAATAAATTTTATGTGTGATATAATTAACAAGTATTACAATATACTTTTTTTCTGATTTTATTGATTGCAAATATAACAGATATTTAAGTGATTTGATGAAACTCTTTCTTCATGACTTTTCTTAAAAAAAATATTCATTAGTAACATGAAACGTTATTTCTAACTATGAAATAATGTATTAACATTGACTGATATACAGTTAGTATTGGATTAAAGTCAGATAATTTTTAAATTATAAACGCCCCTTTTATACCATACGAATAAGCATTGATGAAGACTGCGTGAAATTCTTAATTAGGATACCTGAACATCCGACAAGCGACTAATCTGGTATTATATAAAAATTCAAATTTTTGCAAGAAACAGTTCATTTCAATTGCTCCTGCGCAAGAAAAGGTTTGCTGAATATTTTATTAGTATTGCCTTAATAAATAGCATAATACGTCAGCTACAACTTGTAAATTAACATAAGTATTTTGAAATGCTCATCTTTTTTACATTAACCTGATCGATCATAAATAATTTGATAAATAAAATAAAATGATTTGAAATTATTGTTATGAAAACTGAAAAGTAATTATAATATCAGATCAATTTTAATTTTTGGTAGCATATCTTGATTTAGCTCCCACACCTTGTACAAAATGATTATTGTAATCATTTAATTTTGAATTTTTCTGTTACGGATTATGTAATGATACGATTATATTCTAATATAGAGTAAATTAAGAAATTTGACAAAAAACGACACTTATAAGATCGTCATTATCCATACTTGTCTGGTCAGGGACCGATTTATTTCTTTTTCTTATGTCAAATCGATTGATTAAATTCAGTACAAACAGGAAAAACTTCCAAATTATGCTTCGAAATATACACAAATAAATGATTTTAAAATGCAAACTTTCGAATTTTTTTATTTATGAACTGAATTAATATTTTAAGACATGATGGACTTTATTTATATATTAACTTGTAAAGAATTTAGAATGCTTCTTTGGAATACACTTCGATCAATTGTTTTTTTATTAACTGGTCAAATTATTCATTTATATATAATATTAATGTTTTTCGTTAAAATGTAAACAGTTTTACAAACCATTAGTAAGTCAAAAATCCATTTCGTTCTAAAATTAATAAATATATGTTAAATAAATGTTTGAATAAAAATAAATTTGAACGAATAATGGTTGGTATATATACCAATATATGACAAGTAATTTGCAGAATCAGAATTGATTAATTAGTTACGATTAGTTGACTGATTATTTTACGGAAAATACCGCGATTATCATGTACGTTTATGGGCTTGAATAAATTTGTACGCGTATATATATGAATAAATAATTATGTTACATATATATATATTTGAATATATCTGAGTTTCCGTAATATTCAACTACATATGCTATTTACTAATATCCTACTTGTATTCTCATATACTGAGAAGAATCTTAAAATTACACATTTTGAACAGCCCAGCATTTAAACCATGTCCTTTGGAGGATCTAATCCATTGAATATTTTCAGGATTATTAGTCAAGAATAGCTTTCTACTGAAATGTATTTTCTTCTTTTTCAAGAAAACATAAAGAGTTATGGTGCGAAAAGATTTGCAAAGTATATGAATTGATTTTTTATTTAACAAACAAGTAAACTGAAATAATAATATGAATGCATTTTTTAAAGTTATGTAGATTTTTAATCGAGTTTTAAGATTATTTAGTTTTAGGTTTTAGAAATATTAAAGCTACTTGCTTATTTTTACTTATTCAGTCAATGTGTTTAAAATAATTATTAAAAAAAATTTTAATTAAATATCATTTTTCTAGAATAAATCGGAATTTTTAGCAAAAGTGATATTTGATAAACTAGAAATTTTTTATTCAATTATCACGATAATGTTTTAGTGTTGATTGACACTTTCATTGTGTCACATTTTATTTCAATGTAAATAAATGTCACATCATCATTAAAAATATATAAGATATACTGAATTAAAAAACCTGAATTTAGTGTTGTACTAAGGTGTAATTAGATAAATTTCAGGTCTCGTAATATCTGATCAGGTATGATTTTATATCACATGATATATTAACTTGATATGTGTTATTTTGGTAAATTGTTTGTATCTTCTTTTAGTTTTCATTACTAATTAGTTCACTAATTCAGTTTACTAATTTATATCATCACGTATCTGATCATTGTGAATGTTACATTTTTCAACATCAAATATAAAATTATTACTCTGAAAACGTACTATTTGGAAAATAGAGCTCTTGTTTATGCATTTCTGATTTTAGTTATATTCGTTATAATATTATAATTAAACAATTACTGACGATATATATAATAAAATTAATAATTATTATTATAATTATAGTAATAACAACAAACTCACTCGAAATATGTTTCTCCTTGAGATGAATTAATTGATTGTAACCATTGTGCAAATGATAAAGAAAAGTAATGACGACTCCTTTCAATGAGTGTTTAAAGAATTGATTAAAGAAAGATTGTTCGAGCTGCGTTCAATCAAATAATGTCTTTTTAACGAGTGCTTTTTCTTAGAGAAATTTATATATTATTTTTTAATGAGTTTTTAATGAGTTTTCTTGGGAAAATATTGTCCTAATGGAAAATTTTTGGAAACATTTACTTACTCTTAAAATATATAATTTCATAGATTAGCTTTTTAAATGTATTTGTTTCTGAGTACTGCATGTTTTATAAGTAATTCATATATATATTGATCATATTTGAATTACATGGAACTGAACATGGACCATTTATACCTCGTGTGAATACGGATTTTAAACATTTTTGTTAACAAGAAACATTTTTTCTATTATTTTATTCTTCAAAAATGTATACGTTCGATTTTTCTGTGACAA
Organism: Axea sp. ZL-2020; assembly: GCA_022817665.1. Taxonomy (NCBI): domain Eukaryota; kingdom Metazoa; phylum Arthropoda; class Insecta; order Hymenoptera; family Scelionidae; genus Axea; species Axea sp. ZL-2020. Next base: position 6,947 of record JABFOX010003465.1, read on the forward strand.
TCATTTAAATTTTAAAATTCATATTATATTTAATATTAAATTTAATAAAGATTACAATTAATATTTTAGTAAATGTAGTATATATCAAATTTTGCTTAATATATTTCAAATTTTTAATCTGTTAATAGACCTAAATAATTATTCTACAGAAAAATTATCACACAAATGATAATTTCCTTATATGATATGTTATAATGATAAATTCCTTATAATATCGTCTAGCAATTATAATGCTGTTTCAATAAATTTTGAAAATATTATTTAATAATTTTAAATGACTAAATACTCTTAACAAGTTTCTCAAAATTTTAAGAAAAACATATATAATAAAAAATTTTAAAAACTAATACGTAATTGTTCCGAATTTTCCATTCTTTCTTGATTCATCTACTTGACCGATATGCAGAGCACACAATATAACTAATATGATCGACTTCTGAATAATATGAACCAGTTCAAAAAATAGGGATAAATTTGAAAAAAATTTAGAAAATATGCAATTATAACACTTATATTTATAAGAGTATTCTAAAAGTAATAAGAAAGTTAATGTAAATATAAGTATTGCATGTATATATTATATGTCAATATTATATAATGACAAACATATGTTGGATTAATAAATATAATTATTTTGGCATATGAAGTTAATAAAAAGCTATTATCGGTTTAATAAAAATTATAATAATAATAATAATTATAATTATATCATTATAAATATAAATGTTTCATTACAAAACTTTTTCACAACAAATTGCTAACGTTTATTTAGGATTTATTGTGAATAACTTTTATTAATCACTGAAAATATCATACATGTATACAAATACACATTTTTTTAACAGTAATATTACATTATCATATATTATATATGTAGACATAATACAATATTAATATTAAATAGTTTTAAAATATATAGTAGGTAATAACATAACATTACCTATAAATTAATGAATATCTGTACACGTAAATGCTTTTACAAATTATTAATAATAATTGTTCAAAGAAAATCATGTGTAAAAGTTTACGGAATAACACTTTTAAAACTAAAATCGAATTTAAATAAAAATTAAAGCAACATATTATAAACTAGAGATACAAAATATAAAAATGAACAACACAATTTTTCATTTTAATTTTTACTATTATAAATAAATCATTGATTTTACAAATCAACAATAATTTTACATCTTAATTTTCTTACTTGAAATCTGTTAATTAATAAAATATTTATGAATGTATAATAAAACGAATTCTATTTAACATATGCATATGTACTATTTAGACTTGCATTTATTATTTTATAACTGTTACAATATTTATGAACAATAATTATATTTATCAAACATTTTGCTATAAATTAACAGCTCTTGAAATTCGTTTATTGTAAAATAAATTTATTTAAGGTCGGTTTTAAAATCTGATCATGTTTTTCTTAATTTTTCTTCTAATACTTCTGAATTGCAGTTCTGATATTGACCATATTAAATAAGATAAGTGACACTGCATAAGATATTATTCATATTATTTGTAATATGAATTTCGTATACATACAAAATAATTTTAGTTTATTACAATTATTCATTCGATATTTCAACAATGCTAATTAAAATTACTATAACTGATAATATTACAATTAATGAAATTATATTATTTATGATTTGGAATAATTCAACGCTTTAAACTAAATAATCTAATTGTTTGAAATACAGTTTTTGAAGAATTCTAAAACATCATTAATATATTTATATGTACAGAAGCATTTCAAACATGTAATGTTAAGACAAATTAGACATACACAAAAACTTACATTAAATGAATATTTATTATGCAGCATTACAAGATCATTTTAATGATTTAAACATTAAATATAAATTATATAACATTTATTTAGTCTTAGTCACTACAAAACTAACATTTTTAATTTTACGTCACATTCGGTGATTTACTAATAACTATTTTTCTTTTTTTACAACATCCTATAGGTATAATATTACAAATATATGCATAATACATTTTGGAATATTTAAGAAAATACTAGAAAACTATTCATGCAACGGAATTATTTAAAATTCATACATATTGAAAAATTATTACAAAATGAAGAATAAAAGTTTAGAAAGCAAAAAATTTCTTTCAGTTTTCAGATAACATCACAAATAATTAAAAATTTTTTTAGGATCTTATTTCTGAATTCATAATGCAATTCTAGCACATGCTTAATTTTTTGCTTGTTAATTAAGAATCTTGGAATAAATTTTCTAACAACTTTTACAACTACAAAAAACAATTCGTCGACTGTAGTGTGAATCGATAAATCTGAACGTGAAATGCTTCGTTTCCTACCTACCATCTTTAATTCACATCTATGTCCAGTTCTTATCACCACATTCTCGCCAAAGATTCCTGATTCAATAGCTGGTTTACTTATCCAAGGTTTACTCGAACTTTTTTTAAACGATAACCCCGTGCTCGGGTTCATTCGGCTCTATTACATACAGAGCCCTGGTTTAGGTCACTCGGAAGAACGGTCTGAATCGATAAGAGCAAGGAAGAATCAGGGAGAGACATACAGTGCGGTTGAGTGAGATGTAGCGAGCGGCATGCTATATACTCACAAGTAAAAGATTAATGAAATTCGACGGATTTCAAATGCCCATGCAAAATTTCTATATAGCAACAAATCGCGCATAGACAGTAATTTATAAAATTTTGGCTTGGAACTCGACAATTAAAACCAAAACTTTACTACTATATTAAAGACAAGGAGCGTAAGAGAGACGCGCGTAGCAATGGCGTCCCGGCCAAAGTTCCGGCGATCGATATACGATTCGTTGGGTGAGAAATAAAAGAAGCTTTATATTTTTAGCTACAAAGTTCCAATTCCTCCCTTCAGAAGTTCATATAAACATTCATTATATACACAATAACTTATTAACATTGAAAATACTGGAAATCAAAGATGATGTAATTAAATACTACGGAGTACGTTTATATGAATAAATTTACCTTGAAAAAATTTTCACCTTGCTATAGATCGTTGTCTGGATTTACAGACGTTTAATTTCACACCGAATTTTTCGGCTCAATCTACAATCGGTCAGTAACTCATGTCGATCGATCGAATCACAGCGTCAAGTGTTCACGCACAATAAACCTATACTTGGTGAACCCACTCAAGTTTCAAGCCCTTGTTTTTCACGTGAAATGAGCGAATTTTACACGAAACCGCACGATCTTTATAAGGTGACACTGGCGGACATGATCTCTTCCTCGAGGTAGGAGCCCACGCTCCGCCGGTGGTTGTTTCACACTGTCAGTTTGTCGAACGCACGCGCGCTTCCCATCGACATACCACATTG
>JABFOX010003466.1:0-10308 GCA_022817665.1 Axea sp. ZL-2020
ATTATTGAACCTTAATACTTATAAGTTGGATGATGTAAATTTTCATTGTAACTAATTAATTAAGTAATTTTAAACATTAATTAAATGAATGAATACAGATATCATGCATAGTTATAAAGATATAAATTTGTATTTCGAATGCAATAAGTACCCATTACAACAGAGTTTAAAACGTTTTAATTTACGGGATGGAAATAAAACATGTCAAACTCTAATTTTGTCTGAGATTAAAGGATTTTCAATGAAAGTGAAATAATTATAGTAATTTAAAAAATGTTTATTATTTGTAATTTTATATTAATATTTTTATTCTACATGAATTTTAATTAAATTTATCATTAGGTTGTATCTATTTATAAATGATCTTCAATTTAATTTGTTAATTACCAAAATGCTGCATATATACGTACACCCACAGACGTACAATTTCGACACATTTAAAATTTTATACATATTTGTGTTTACATACATGTACAAATTGTCTGCTAATTAATAAATGCTAAAAATTAAGGCAAAGTAATTAAATCAAATGGAATTAAATATTAAACCAGAATAAATAAAATATAACATTAAATTATTTAAAATATTAAATATTTATAAATATAAAACATACAAATTAAACATTCATAGCTTTAAATATAAAAACAGAAAATAATAGTAATTTATATATTTTTATAGTACTGAATAAAAATAAAAAATGAAACAGGTACATATAATGACAGTGAAAATTGTAAGAAATAAGTATTTTTGTAGCAAACTTCATACTTTTTATATTTTTAGGATCGCAGATTATCAATTCTAAACATGTATAATTTAAGCAAATATTTACAAAGGAAAATTAAATTACACTTTAAAATTTTCTATCCTTTAATATTTACAGTTTACTATTTTTGATTTGCAAATTACTTCACAAAATTCATATTATACAATTTTAAACATTCGTAAAATTTGCATGCTGTATCCAATATGTTATAACTTATTCCACCTTCTCAAAAGTTCTGTTTATTATAAAATGATATTCTTTTAAAAATAAATTATTTAAAGAATAAATAAATTCAGTTGGGTGTAATAATACATTATGATAACAGTATCTGTTATTTATTAGTACTTTAAATGTTCATATTTGATCTTAACACAAATTAAAATAATGTAACATTATGTCTAAGTGTTGTTTTTTAATTTTATTATATTACAACAAAAAATGCACGATGATGTTTTTAAAAACATATAAACATTTCTTTATTGATGTTTAAATTATTTGTCTGTTTAATTCAGTAACAAACATGTCTTTTCCGTAACATTTTTCAGTGTTTTATTTTCTTGTAAATTGTAAACAAAAATAAATAATATAATTCTGATAATCTTTTATTAAGAAAAAAAATGCCATTAATTAGGTTACACAAAATACCTACAATATATTCGAGTTATTGACATTCCGAGAAGAATTTTAAGTTTCTTTAATTCAAACAACTAAAACCATGCTTGACACAATGCAATGTACACGGTTTTAAAAAGAAGTACTTCAAAATAATGCATTTTTATTCATATAAAATATACCCTTTATAACTAATTTTCTATTTTAATGTTTTTTTATATTTTATTTACTTATTAATTTATTTTGTTTTCAATTTAATTTACATTTAAATATACTTCATTCAAATGAAATTAAATATTTCTAAGAAATTGTAGCATCTGGGACCATTAACATAGTATATTTAATTAGATTAATTTATATTGATGATATATTGATTTACATTAATTACAAACATACTTGCTAAAAATTGGATTGAGCTGATTTGGAACGTAATTTTTTCGATCGTTGATGTAATGTTTTCCTAATCTGATGCGCAAATATGGATCTGATTTTCCACTGAGTGGATCACTGGGTCGTAAAGCTATACCTGTGTTGCACAGAATTAATTCATCGTTATATGTTTCATTTTATTTTTTCATTTTGTGATAATACCTTTTATTATATATAGTCGCACCAATACGTGTACAGTTTCTTTGGATGGATAATCGCTACACAATCCATCCGCAGCATTTTGGCCGGATTTACTTTTATATTCTTCTATGTTTCCACTTTTTGGCCACTGGTATAATGCTATATAGCCCTGAAACATATTTTTAATAACAATCATGTAACATTGGTTTTTCATAATCGTAAGTAATACAGTGATGCCAAGACTTATTAACTCGAATAAAATTACTTATTGATCAAAAGTGTTCTTATGCTTAAGGTTAGACTAGTGCAAAATCATATTTTCTGTTTTTGACAGTTTTATTCTTGAAAAATTACACCGATATATTTGAAATTGTAACCTTCATTAGATAGAGTTGATATAGAACCTGGATGTATTTTTATAAAATTTTATTTTCTCAACTTGTGTCGACTAAATTGTATCGACAGTGCCATATAGAGTTTCGAAATTTTGTGATTTTTCGGTCTGGGACTAATGAAGGAGAACGTTGTTGCAATTTCGTTAAGGTTCATTTTATTAGACAACATACAGTGATTCTACCAGAATTGATTAAAGAACTACATGTACTGCTCAAGGAATACCACATTTATAAGCAGAATTTTTTTTAACATATTTAGAAAATTTAATGCTAATCTGCTGTCCAGTATGTACGGTCCATAATGCATCATAATTAATGAAAGGGATACTATTTTGGCTGAAAAACCCTGTAAAGACGTCGAAATTACAAAATTTCTCTACAGTATAAATAAGAAGAAGAGAGACATCTCTAGTGATTATTAAGTTAAGAGCCGCGCTGTCTCAACATCTATATTAATGGTGTTTCTTCTTATCTCTTGATCTTCACTTCGCTAATGACTCAACTAACAGCTGATGTTAGCTCGTCGACGAAAAAATGCGATTTTCGTCGTTTGTTGTTACTATTTTGTGCAGAGAACCGTTTTCCCGTCTAATACAAGTGTCACTACTGATACCGAGCAACCACGGTGATACATTCAGTCTTGCGACGGTAGTCTCTCTTTAAGAGTGTATTGATTTTATCTTTTAATTTTATATCATTTCAAAACGATCAATGCTTTACAGTGTCGTTCGACGCTGCACATTTATTATGAGTTAGATCGAACTTATTAATTGTAATTTATATAATTATTATTACACTTTCTTGAAATTCCTTTATTATAAATTAAATAATTATTACTTCGTCGTATATATATACATAGAAGTTATTTGTTAACACAAGTAGATTTAACGTGACAAATGGGTCTGTTATTTGACATTTTACTATCTAGTGTTTCATCCTGAGTTTGACAAGGTTTTTCAAAATTCTTCCGTATGAATAGTTGATATAACAGTCTTTGTTCGTGAACGTATATTTTTGCTTTCATCAATGATACATACGACTGAAATGAATTGAGCAGAAGTAAATATATTAATCGCTCATCAACTGAGACTTTATGAATCGATCAAAAACACATGTAAAACTATATTCTCAAATTTAGTTTTGTCACTTTCATCAAGTAAATATGCAAATAGAGTGATCAATTTACTGAAACTAAAACAAAGTAAATATTTCTCCGAGCAGTAGTTTTCTACAAGAGAAGAGCTCGTGCTAAGCGTTGATTTATATGAGCATGTAACATCAACTATGCAGCAAGTTTCTTCTTCTTATCCTTCACTCTCTTCAGGCACCGCTGTAGATGATACTTAAGATCATAGCCATTCGCACTGTGTATTTAAAGTTCCACAGATTGAATGAAAGCTTTTCTTGCAATTTCGACAGATAACTGTTTTTTAAGGACTGCTTACAGTCACTGATTATCAAAGAATATTATTTTATTACTTTGGAAAAACATTACATTATTTAAAATTATATCTTGATGACAATACATCAATAATTTCACCAAATATTTCGACTTCCAGTTAATAACAATAAACAAAATGTAATATTATTTTAATAAGATGAATATTTTCAATTACAAACATATTGCAATAATTCGACAATAAACGTTCATAACACTTTATTTAAAGTGTTTATACTGTAATAATATTTAGCGTATTTATAACGCTCTTTATACCGAAAAGTTCATGATGTTTATTTGTGCTAAAAAATGTCCTTATAGGCACTCGCAAAGGAAACTGCTTATGTAGGAAGTATTTATACAGAATACCTCTAATGATTATAAGCTTTTACATTATTGATGAAAATATATTGACCATTTATGGGCCTATTTAATATTATCCGAAAAGATCAATATATATATATAAGTTTGCTTTTACAGAATCCATTTGAAAATTTCAGTATCGTCCGAAATAATTCTTTTCTAGGCAGTACTTTAGAACTGATATTAATATTAAATATTTATATTCTTATTTCGTGTTTGAAAGCATATCTCTAAAACTAAATTTTACACAATGAAAAAGAGAATGCTTTTTTATTTAATTATTAAATTTCATATGTACTGAAACTATTTTTTGCAGTATCTTTGTATATTGAAATTTTGCAGTATACTATTTTGAATATTTCAGTATTATTGGTAAACATTGTAAATTTTGAACAAAATATTTCTTCCAAGTGTTGGATGCCGAATGAAAATATGATGGCTATTCGGAAAGTAACCTCCGTTTGGCTGTAAATACAAAACCTGCATAAAAACATTTTATTTACATCACATCTTAAACTTACAAATTATTATTATTATTATTATTATTATTATTATTATTATTATTATTATTATTATTATTATTATTATTATTATTATTATTATTATTATTAATATTATTGTTGTTGTTGTTGTTGTTATTTTCCAGCATAGGCACCATTTAAATTTAATTTTTTATAGCATTTTATTAATTTAAAAATTCCTTCTGCATAATATTCAGTCGTCTGGATACGTAGCTAATCCTTCGCGGAATAAGATGTGATACAATATAATATGCTTTCCATTATTCTGGTTTTTATATTTTCAATAAAACTGAGGTTACTTTTCGAACAGCTCTTGTATATAATTTGGCAATTTAAGTGTTATGTCTTATGTTATTATTGCACCTATAATTCGAGAATATACTGTGTACGCAAATGTAATATAATATATATTAAATTAAATAGACTATTAACATAATACTGGTAATTTTTCTAGAGAAAGTATAATTTTCACAAATTATTTTACTAGTCTGCACAGATTATTTAATGTGTATTAAATTAGAATACACGAGAACGTTATTAATGATGATTATTTATTAATCAATAAATATTTTTATGCTTATTTAATTTGGACATGTTATAAATTGATATATCGTATTATATAATTTATTGCATTTATCATATTTATAATAAAAAATGTATAGTATATAAAAACTTATTTAATTTAATTTTACTTTAAATTTGCCAACGTAATTATTCTGATCGTAATAAGGATCTCCATATCGTTTGCCTTTTAACAAATCAAAGTTCTTTAATCTATCTTGAAATCCAGAAAATTGTGGTTGCATTTCCAATTCTGTCGGGTAAATCTAATCATCACGAAACAAGTTATGGAATATAATTAGCGCAGAAGATATTCGAAAGAGAGAATAATTGTAATGCTTAATTATTTATTGTGTATCGTTATATAAAGATATACAATATAATTGTTGACACCTCGAATATTCATGATTTTGAATATTGTAACAATATGACAAATCATTAGCATTCTTAATCACACTTACCATAATTGTAGATACTTTTTTTCCCGAAAAATCATTGTTTACTAATTGCAATCCATTTTCTTTTTTCAGTTCTTCCTGCTGAACGAACTCATTATATGGTACTTCTTAATAGGTATGTAAATTGTTTTAATTAAAGTATTTTTACCTCTAAGGATACGTAATATTTACTCCACCAATCAAGCATCTCATCGTCAATAGTTACGGCATTTGGTTTTGAAGCATGCTTATTTTTTCTATGTAATTTGTTAACAAATTGCTTCCAATTATATTTTACAATCTCTGCCAGTGTTTTAATTTCCAACACAGATTTCGTTTTTGGAAAATTTTTCGGACTTATTAAATTTATGCTTTCTTCTTTATTTGTGTCATAATCATTTGATATATAAAAGTACTGAAAACATATAGTACAAATTTTTAGATTTAAAAGTATGTAAAAAAAATTAAATAAGACATAATGCACAGTCATCAAAGCGAATGATTCGTTATTTATATTATATTTTCAACATATTTCATCAATATTTGTTGAAACATTATCACTTGGAAAAGTGTCTGGATAAAATTGAATACGTTTGAAGACTACTCATGAGGATAATAGATTATTGAATATGGAATTTTTACACACAGGTAATGATTGAGTTGTAAAATTCAATCTGGGGGACAAGCTTGAATTGAATATTTGATTTTCATAATCCTCTTGAGTAATGAGTTCCTGTAAAAACGTGTAAACCGTTGGCACAATACAAACTCCAAAATATTTGAAACAACCAAAACCACACGAGTTATAAGCTTTTATGGTAATCGATGGATAATATATTTTATTTTCTGGCAAATCCTGCAAAGTATGAGTTAATGATTTAAAGTTTTGTATTAAGTGTAAAAAATAAATATGTAAGAGTGATAGTGTTAATAAAAATTGGTATTGATGATACAATAAAAATGATAATAATTTCATTGTGAAGTGGACCATGTTATTCACTCAAAGTATCAATTTGAACGGGATAATTGCATGAAATTTAACTACTATTGGATAAATAATTATATGATTCGACTAACCAGGTCAATAATTACATGATTGTCTTCAAAATTGCTATTCTTTTTTGCATTCTCTATAATTTCTGAGCTAATAAGTACACCAGCACATTCGATAATTACTTTTGGTCGATGAACGGGAGCGAAGTTAATTTTCTTCAAATCTCTTACACCCCAAAATATTACTTCCAATCTATAGCTTATCATTTTCGGGCGAATGTTATCTGGCACTCGATACAGCTTTTCCGTATTAACATGCAGAGGTAAATTGATTATTTCATTATCGCTGATCTATAAAAATAGTTCAAACGGACGAATAAATGATAAAAAAACAAAAACAAATAGAAGATGTAAATATTAGACATATAATTATTCCATTTTATTTAAATTAGAATCATTTTTTATTTCCAGTACCTATTTGGAACTCAATACATATTTTAGGTTTATGTCAATCAAATAATTGAAATTTTGAGCATATGTGCAAGACTTCTATTTGTCAAGTTACAAATATAGATTTATAACATTTCGAAAACGATTTCTTCACTATCTACATTCTGTGGTCATATACATGACACATATTTCGCCTCACAAAAATAAAAATTATTGAAATAAATATAATAAATGTTATAAAAATAATTCACTGATATATTAAATCTAATAATTTAAAAACTAATGAGACGAAAAAAATTTTTATATAACTTTAATAGATTAAATATCAATAAATGTACAATTTTAAATGATATTTTGTGAATTTAAAATATAACTGCAATTTATCTTTCGAAACAGAAGTGCACACAGTGTTGCATAGGCAGTTTATAAAAAATGTATTTTTAATTATCTAATGCTAATTGTGCAGGTTAAATTTTGACGTGATTTCGAATTTCAAAATTTAATAAGTGAATTTCAATTAGTACATTTTGTGTAAAAGAAAAATATTTATTATAAAACAAGTAGCTAAATTAGTCAATGAATACATTTGTAAAAGAATCGGTACGAGATTTGAATTTGAATCGATACAAATCAGTCATGGATTTTTTCGAACGTATAAGTATTATGGGATATAAAACTACACTTTAAAAGGTTCTGTTTAATCAATTGAATTATATTTACTTCAACTATGATATATCGATGGTCCGGATAAAGAATATCTTGATTCAGATTTGTAATAAAAAACCGTGCAACTTAGAAAATCAAATTTAAGGAAGAAGAACGTTCCAAACCTAATTTTTGTGTGAAAATAAATGTGATTTAATTTTTCTTTTAAAAAATGACATGATTCAATGCTAATACAATTTTATTTAGATTTTTTTAAAAAATTTCAACTGAATTAAAATTCAGTTCATTTAATGTGTAATTTACGTTTATTGAATCAAAATATAATAGTTTATATTTCAGAATGTCTTAAAGTCCATGTATTAAAACTTAAATGATTAAAATCTGGGACATGTTATAACATTATAAGAATAAGATCAAAGTTCAATTAAAATGATAAGTAGCAAAACTATATTCTAGTTACTTAATAAATTTACACAAAATATTTTATTTTGGAATGTTTAATGAATATATATTTCTGTGTGAATCTTACTCATTTTTGTTTAAGTAGATTTTAACAATACAATTAAGTTTACATTTTATTCATAAAATAACTTTTATATGAGCAATATTATAACTCAGTTGTGATAATAATATTACTTGATTTTTTGTGTAATTTTTTTCAGAAAATTCAATAAATTTTATGTAAAAATTATTCTTAAAACTATTTTTTAAAACCAAGTTTGAATTTAATCGGATTCATAAGAATACGAAATTTTGAGTAGCGTTAAATACGTTTTAGTGACAGTGTTAAATAAATGTTTCGTAGGACAAAATAAAAAAGAATCTGTTTATATAAATATTACTTTATATTGAAAACAATTTACGTTTGTTTTTACTGCTGTTTTGTGCATAATTTTAGTAACCAATCAATTTTAATATTTTATAAATCACTTAATTCTGTTAATGCTTTTCTTTTTTCGACTTAAATTTAGGATCCTTTATAAAACGTCGTACAATCTGACAACGACACTCTTAAGTATTGACTCTTATGTCTTTATTTTGCCAGTGTACTTTTGATATTTTGCATTAATAAAGTTGCATTCTCAGAAATACAATTTTAAGTTTAAATAATAAATGTAATCAAAGTTCGAATGCGCTCTTAAATTAATTTATATATGACATCATAAGATACGTGTAAGTTCCAAATAATATTATAGATAAAAGTATATTTGTGATGCATAAACTATTATTTTATTTTTTAACGATGGATACGTCAATTCCATATTCTGTGGTATTCTGTGGCTCCATCTACGCCGTATTATTTGTCGTAGTTTTAGATATCTGTGGCTGAACTGTGGCTATTGTCCAAAAACCACAGTTAAACCTCAATATTGCATTACGACAAAATATACGATTACTATAGCAGACATTATTAACTCAGTGGTTGTTTGTGATAACTTTTCTTCATCAATCGAATCAAAGTTCATTTTTACGCCCAGTCATACATTAAATTTGTCTAACTTCTTATTAAAAGCAATTTATAATATGTACTTTACATTAAAAATGTCATATTTTTATTGTTAGTAAAATAAATGGATTTATGTCATAGTGGATTATATTGAGGAGTCAGAAATATAAAATTAAATTTTATTATTTCCTAGTTAAAGGGTATTTCTTATAATAAAGATGGCAAAACTTCAATTAAATTAAATTATCTCTATTTATCAATATTATCAATAAAATTTATTTTATTAGCAAAAGATTAAAACTAATATATGTTTTCGTTAAATGCAAGTACATATTTTAAAACAAAATGTACACATGCATTAATATTTATAAAAAAATAAATGCTCATATGCTCATGAATTAAATCATGAAATTTAAGAGTCCTATAATTTTTATAAAAATACTGGTCGTATAAGAAACTGAAAAATTAAACTATTTTATAATCATTATATTATGAAATTGCCAATCATAACTTCTATAGAAATATAATATGATCAAACATATCAAAAAAATAGAAGTAATGAATTTTACGGTAAAATTTTATTTTTGTTAAACACAGAATATTTTATTTATTACATTTTTATTAAATTCAATGAAATACAAAATAATCATTATTATTTCACTGAAACAAATTATTTTCTGAGTCAATGGTGATGTATTAATATTATACTACTTACACCGATAAAATTATATGCAAGATTACTGTCGAAAATTGTGCCGTTTTAACAATCTATGAATGATATTAACATTCAAATATTGATAAGCACATGAAAAATGTCATAATTGTATTATTTGACGTTAAATAACAATCACTGAATGTAATATAAAATAAAGTTCACATTCATTTTGATCGATAATTTAATATAAAATATAATTTTATCAAATAAATAATAATGTAATTAAATTACGTTCCTGTAATAAAAAATTATTCTATACCCTGAAAAAAATTATTCAACTAATTAAACTACAATTTAACATGATCATTAAAGGCTATATATTCATTTGTTATATATCGATGTATGTTTAAATTAAATTTGTAGTTGTGACTTTTCAC
>JABFOX010003467.1:0-10307 GCA_022817665.1 Axea sp. ZL-2020
CAAATTATTTTAAATTTAGTAATAGGTACATTTTTATAAAATAATTTTAGAAACGTATAATTATAAAATACGTTAGTCTTGGTTATCAAAAATTTTCAGTATAAATTTAACATTATATTTTTGACGTGTTTAATATGAACGTTAAAATAAATATACTAATGTATAAAATTATATTGTTTAAAATTGCTTTAAAAATTAATATTAATTTTGATATATAAAATTTATTTTTGAATATAATTAATTTTACGAATAAATTGTTTAATAAGATGCCAGAAATATTATATATATGAACAAAACACGCGTTTATAGTTTGTATATAAAATAATAATTTATAAAAGTTATCACTATTTCAGAAATATTAATTGAATAATTTTGTAAGTACGATCTATAAATTGTTTATGTACAAAATATTACAATACAAAGCCTATGAAAAACCTTTACACACGTGAAACATTGAATTATATAATTATTACTTTGAATATCATTCTGAATTCCATTCTAGAACTTTTTGTTTAGTTCCTAAACCACAATTTGTAAAAATATCAAATTCTTCCCGCATCAAAAGAGCACCTTTAACATCACTTTCTATTATGACAGGAGGGCTTTGATTATAACTGAAATGCAACAAAATGATGATTTAGTTTTATAATTTAATATTTGCATTTGATAATAAACAGCATGTAATATGCAATTAATTTATTTACCTATCATCACTGCTACATCTTTCCACTGCTCGAGCATGTGCAAGTCGAGTAATATCATCAACTAAACATTTCAATGCCTGAAAAATTTGCAAAAATGTATTAATAGTAAAATATTTTATTCATTTAATATTAATAAACTTTAATATAAACATTACTTGAATCATAACTCGTGCTGCAGCACAATGTTTAATTCCTGGAAAAATTTCTTCGTTATTAAATTTAATCCTTGCACATTCCCTAACTGTTGTTGAAGTAAAAGAATAAAGTGATTCTAATTCTTGAGGCAATTCTAGAAACTCTAAATTATCATTTGCTGCATTTGTTTCCGAATTATTCCTTACTCTCAAGGATTCTGCAAAATATTTCAAATAATTAATAGAATAAAAATCACAAATTAAAATAGAATTATATAAAATCTGAAATAAAAATAAATACTTTTTGAGTCACAATTTTCTTCAATGGTTTCAATGTCGACCTCAGTATCAGATTGCGAATTATTTTCAGACTGGCAATTAAGAAACCATTCATCCAATTCTGTTTGTTCTGTTCGAGTATGTGAAATATTAGTTACAAAATTCGGTTCTTGCGCCACACTTTTTTTTGTGGTTAATTTTCGTGTGCGTAAATTCAGTGAAACTGGAGTATAACCGTGTTTTCTCGCCCATATTATTATTTCTCTTACTGTCCATAATTCTTCATCCGATTTAACATGTTTTTTCATAAACGATCTTACAAGTTTTGCTCGATACCACTGAAAGCAATTTGTGGATCAAGTAAAAAAAAAACAACGTTATCAAAAATTATTGTATAACGATATAGAAATATTTGCTCTAGTGACTATGCTTACCTCCAAATATTTCTGCTTTCCAATATTATATCCCATAAATTCGTTCAAAGTGCTACATGAATATGGATGTAATTTTTTGTATTCAGGATCAGAGGCATTTTCAGTTATTAAAGGTAATTTTTTTATAATTAATTTTACAATACTGATAATATTGGTAAAATTATAATTACCGATAGACCTATAAATTAATATAAATAACATGTTATTTAATATAATACAATATCAATTATTTATTGACTATTAAAAGTAAAGCATACTTTATTTCTTCTTCCAAAACGTCTTTTTTCATTAGTTTGTATTTATCCTTTCCATTTGTTTTATTCTTCTTCTCTTTATTCTTAAGAATTTCATTTAATTCTATATTGCTTCCATTTTTTTGAATGTTTTCTTTACAAGTGTCAGCAAATTGCAATGCTGGTATATTTGAGTTCATGTTAAGTACAAAAGAATTCTTGGATGGTAATAAAATAGTTTTAGAATTATTCGGAATTTTAATGGCACCTTTGTTTGGTAAATTAGTTTCCATTGCATTATTATCGGTACAGTTTTTAGTAACATTTCCGGGCATTAATTTATTATTTTTTAATATTAAAACTTGCTTTTTCTTATTTTCCAAATTTAAAGGAATCGTGATATTTAATGGTTCCATCTTCGATGGGCAATTTTTAAAATTGATAGCCATATTTGAAATAGACTGAGAATTATGAGCGGGTTTATTTGCACTGGAAACAACACCTGCTAATTCTTCTTCAGTCATTTTCTGAATACCATTCACTTGAGAAACATTATTTGTTGATAAATCAAATTGTAAATTAGCTTGATCTGTTTTAGAATTTCCATTGGATAAGTGAATAATTGTCCGATTGTTTTCCACAACATAATCCATTGCTGCATAGTCGTGTTCGTTTCTTATACAGAGTTTTAATTTCTTTGTTTCTTCGTTCTCTATTGTCTCGTTTTGTAAATTAATATTATTTCCAATAGGTATTTTTGGAGATTCACATTTTATAGTTACTGTTTCATTAGCATGATCTACAATAGGGTTTTCATTTCGATTTGTTTCATCTTTGGTTTTAGAACTATGATTTGAGAAAATTGAGTTTTTTGATTGAAGCCAGATATCGTATACTCTTTCTGCACCTTTATTAAATAAAAAATGTTAATTTTTGATTATAATCATTAAAATTTGATAAAGATATGAATAATGATAAATAATATGTTACCTAATGTTTGAATACCAGTGTAAGTTCGATCCAACTTTAATTGGTGTATGTAATTTTTAGGTCTATTTAAAGGGTTTTTAAAATGCAGTTGTATACGAATAGGAAATTCTCCCCAACCACGTCTTGTTAAGTGGAAAGGAGCTGAACTATTGAATGTCAAATGTTATTTTTTATTGCATACAATTAATTTATCATAAATTTATATATTCAAAAATATATTTAATAAATAAAATGTAATATAATACTTACGTAATTTCTACAACGTCATGTGGTTTGTAAGTAGGGTGTAAAAGAAACCTAACTTTAGATATAAATTCGCTTATATCTACATCATCCTTGCATCTTCTTACATAAACAGTCCATTTATGACTAGCTGCATCATCTCTCCAATCAGGGGGTATCCAATTTGAAATATTTCCAATTATAAATTTACGTCTAACTTGATTGTGTGCTCCTCTGGAAGGAATGGCAGGCTCTGGACTTGTACTTTTTGGAGGAATGTACCGCGGTATCTTTTTTGGCGGTTCCTTTATTTCAGAATCTACTTCGCAAGATCGTTTAGTAACTTTTTGTACAGTCAAATTTGCATTTTCAATATTTTGTTCCAGGTTATTGGGACTGTTTTGTTCATTCGAAAAGGATGGCTTATCTGATTCATTATTGTCTACTTCTTTAGACACCGATGGTAAAGGAGCGTCAATGAAATTTGTTTCTATACCTCTAGGACACTTTCCTATGAGCTGTTTGATGGCCGGATGTATACGAGTCTGTTTTGACTCTGTTTGTACTTCTGGTAATTGGCATTGTTTTCTGGTATAATAATCAGTCACAATAACGTATCGAAGAAGATGCAAAGTTTTCAATGATTTTTGAAAACGTTCTTGAATTTCGAGAACTTCTTTTTCTTTGGCATCTATCTCTTTAGAAAATTCCCTGTCGAATATTTCTCTTAATCTTTTCGCAGTATTAGTGCGAGCTGGAACATTATTTTGTTTGTTTTAATATAAATTATTAAAATGAAAAAAGTATAATGTTGGAAATACAAAAATTGTCCATAGAATTTCTTTATTAAAACGATATTCCTTTCTTCAGTACTTAATAAGAATTAAATTTTCTATACTTCAATTTTTGTAAATTGATATTTTTTAATATTTAATTGTTTAAAATTTTAAAAATATTCAAATACAATATAATTTTTGATTGTATAATAACATAGTAGTGTATAATAAAATATAATTTTCACATATAAGTCAAATAAATGAGAAAAACAATCTATGAAGAACTTTAGTATAATATTATAAATTATAAATATAATATGTATTTAAATAATTATATTATATTATTTTTTGTCAAATTTAAACAAATTATATGGGTTTATACACCTGTGTGTATTATTAAATACATAAAATAAGTGTATCATTCAGCCTGGAAAATCCTACAGGAATGTTAAAATTTAATTAACTGAATGAATTTCATTTAATTGCAATTATTGATTTCGATTACGACGTACTGCAGATACATTTTCAATTTGCTCCTTATCGGTACATAAGTTTATGCTGTCAATTAAAAATAAGTTCAATTAAAGGTAATTTCGTTTAGTCGCGTGACATCGTGCCGTAATAGCGCGTAATATTTTGAAACAGGCAATTTTCGATATAAATTTCAAAATTAATACGAAAGTTAAAACCAGCTTATACAAATTTTAAAAATACTTGGAAATCGGTATGGGAAAATCATTTTATGGGTTGGTCTTGAAACAGATAAAATGATGCATTTGTATAAGTGTAATCATAAAAGGAAATTACATTTTTAAAGGATTTAATGAGATTTGTTTAGATCTCAGAAAATGAGATTAATCGAATTAAATGTGATTAGATCTTTTCGAATTTCGGATTTCATATTCGATTAGATTAGAATATTTCAATATTAATAGACGAAATGTGTGAAAAATAATAGAGGATAAGTTCTGTTAAAAAAGAAAAAAAATCCACAGCATTTAACTGCAAGCTTGCAAATATGTTTTTAATTATATAATGAATAAGCACTTGTAATTTGATTGTTGTTTATACATACAGAGTAAATGAACAAGAAGACTATAAAACATTATAGTTGTATAAATTTAGCCTTGGCAAATTTCATTTACAGTAAGTTCTCAGAGATTATATAAGTTAACCAATTAATTTAGTTTTAACAATTTTACAAAAGGCACATCGTTTAATTTAGACTTAATTTGGGGAAAATTGGAAGCAACATTACGACACGAACATTCGTAAACTCTTAAAGGTCATGAACATTTTCGGAACTTTTTTCGCAGTTGAGATAATTAGTTTTGAAAGTCAAAATGTAAATAATAATGCTACTTTTTGTTAGAGAGAACATTGCCAAGGAACACGTGTCTATCAGATAGCATTTGAGCACATTTTGTTTCGCTCCGAACTGTTCTTGCATTGACTATTATTCAAAAGTGCACACTATAGACTTAATTAGATCTTTCTTGTTTTTATTGTTATATGTAAGTGTTATTACAATTAGTACGAAGGTAAACGATCGATGACACGAAAAGACATTTATTCCGTGTGCTAAAATTGTTAAACAAATACAATGCTTCCAAATTTTCGACGATCGGACAATTCCGTATGAAGCTATTAAACAGGGCTATATTTTATGATAATATTTGATAGTAAATGTTGTCTTTCTACAACGACAACTATTTACCATATTTACCATATACTGCAATAAAAGTTACATAAAATATTATTGTGGGAAATATTAAAAACTATTTTTTAGAGAGACAAAATATTTGACATTAAACGTTTAAAATTACACTTTGTTGAAATTTAATTAACACATATTTTATGCTTATTGTATTTACAAAAGTATCATGTTATTAATTCTGCAGTGAAAATAAATTATATTTAAACTTTTAACTGAAAGATTCTTTTTTAGAATAAAGTGTGGCTATTACTCATTCAAACATAACTGTCTACAGTTTGTACTTCCTGCGTAGACTGACCACCTACAGCAGACGCATACCTTAGAAATACTTCCCTCTTGACAGCATTAAGACGCTCTCAATGGCAAGCCATCACAAACAACTCGCTATTAAAGACTGTCAGGAACTAAATTAAAGTGCTACATTGTTCGTCGAGGAAAACGAAGAAAAAATGCGTACGACTTCAACGTCAACAATTTTTTAACAATAAATAGTAACGGTTGATTTTACGTGAATGAAAATATAGACGATATGATATTGATTTAGTTAACACAACAGGTATGCGGCAATTTTAAATTAACAGTACATGACTGCTTTCACCAATGAAATTCTGCCTCGATTTTGCAGCGCCATGCAATGAAATGCAACGTTTAACAATGGGTATTCATGATGGATAGAAGGCAGTGCATTGATTATTGTTGTAGATTGTGTTAGTAAAAGTGTTATCGATACGTGTTGAGGAATTGTATCGGTAACGATCAATTATGACAAATAATTTAGCTGGAAAATATATTTCTCATACTCGTACTTTTATTTTTCTACGTACCACGATTATTAGTTTTATGATAATTCCGGCAACCGATTTATATCATTTTTTTCTTTGACACACTTTGATGAAATTACAGGTAGATAAACCTAACATCTAGAACATAACCAGATACCTAAGGTTCAATTAAAACGATGGAGCATCAAATAAGACAGAACGACGGAACTTGATTTTATAATTAAATCGTAATATAATGATTATAAATTCAACAAATGTTTATATATTGAGTGTAGTTTTGTAGATTCATACCAATAATGAACAAAGATCATTCACGCGTGAAATTATTCATCCATTAAAGTAATTAAAATTAGTTTAAAAGAAACCGAGTATTCTCCTCTATCATTAAAGATGCGGAAAAAAGAGAACTACTGTAAATCATACTTTTGACAAGAATGTGACAGATCTCTTTCAAAATGAATTAGGGAGCATTCCTCAAAATGCGACGAAAAGTTGAAATGTACATTCTGATACTAAAAATATGACTGAAATGTCACCACAAATAATTTACATTCCAATGCTCCAAAATATAATTTTGAATTAATACGTTCCATATATTTTGACACGCGGTGCGCTCCAACAAGATTGTATGACAAAATACCAAATATGTTTCAAGGAGCAGCGAATTGCTTGAAGAAAAGCGCAACGTGGCAGTGCCCTGCAAAGAGAAAACTTTGCGAAAGAAAATACGACGTAGTTTATCGGTAAGAACGTCAATGGGAAGACGAAGTGTGCAATTGATTCCGAGGTGAAGCGGAAGCGACAATTTTGAATGCTGCGTGAAGACATATTTCGAGCTTCACTATATTTATCTGTGGGCGAACATGTGTCAAGAGTGGCGCGTGTATGCGCCATGTATGCACAAGGGAGACGTCGCCGGAGCGCTGAGCGATTTATCCGTCTGGAACTCGCGGCATTTCTTGCAACTCTTTCTTTGTGATGCCCTCCTCGCGATCTCGTCCGCGTGTCTCGATTCTGCGCTCGCAATTAGCCCGGAATGCATCGCGCTTTTTGGCGTTGTCTAAACAGTTACGGATTCGTTCAGTTCTGTAAGGTCTGGACCTGGACGACATTCGTTCTCAGAATGTTCACATTTTGTACAGTTTATTGGTCATCCGCTTTTTTCAACCATTTTTCGTTGTTAATTCCTATGTTTCAACTTTTAACGTATTTGAAAATAATATGTTAATTCATTGTCTATTATTTTCCATTGGAAAAATTTCACGGAAATCGATTTTAATATTTCGTAAGAAAACAAACTTGGAGTGAAACTTTAGTAAACGCTAAGACAAGATCGCCATTTGAAGATTAAATCAATATGTGTCATTGTTAAATTAACATGATTTATGCAGTGTTAATGAAATATTTATTAGTGACATTCGATAGTTAATTATATTTCGATTTAATACTTTAACAATAATTAATCTATTTTGTTCTTTCAAAGTTCGAACGATTTGGAAACAAAATAAAATTAGCAAATTTGTTCCTAAGAAACGATTGTCACTATTTGAGATTCGAATTGCTATACTTTTTTGTGATTCCACCGAATTTGTAAGTAAATCAAACATTAAAGTATGGTGATTTTTATTCATTTATCTCCTATTGCAAATTTTCATGATACTTTTAGAAGCATTTCTTTCTGAATGTACTTAATAAAAAATTAATTACAGTTAGAAGCTTCACAATCAACCTTAATTGGGTCTGAATTAAATCAAGTCAACGTACAAAGACAAAAATAGCGAGTAGATAAAAAGAGAGATAAGAAGAGGGATGTGCAAGCAAATTCGCGAAAGCTTATCGATTCACAGGATTGGCCTTAATTAATTAATAGTGTGATCAACATGCTTCAATCATCTTTGCAAATTAGTTTGGAGCAAATTAATTCGTAACCTGGATAAATGAATCCTGGTTACAGTTGTTCCGGTGGTTTCTCAAATCTTTAATATTATTTTCGAAAATAAATGCTGGAAAAAATGCTCTTAACTTTCACTAGTATTAATTGCATGCTGTTATCAGTTTTATTGATGCTTAATCATATTTTTTAATCGTATGATAAAATATGTTAATCTTTGGATTGCATAAATGGATTTTTTAATATATCCATTACTTGCACTTTTTCCAGCTCGATCAACTTAGGTACGACTCTTGTTTACTGATTCGTATGAACTTTTTGTATCTTTTGAATGTGTATTATAATCGTACATACTTCATTCATAACGAAGTAAAAAACAATTTGATTTATGGTAAGAGTCATAATTCTTACACAATTTTTCAACTGTGGTTTATGAAAGCAGTACTGAAATATTATCATTGTATGAAAATTAACATTTTTGTGATATAATTTAGTAGCTTTTATGAGTAAAATGTATGAAAAAATGAGATGTAATTCTTATTTTTCTACAGTTATTTTACATTTAATTTAGTTCAGTTTCCTGTATTAGATATTTATAATTATCTTTTTTATCTTTATTAGCACTGAGATAAGACGTGTAATGGTACCACATATTTACTTTATATTATATTACTGTTATTAATCTTCTTTGCATATAATTATGCTCATGTTAAATAAAATAAAAGTAAATTAAATATGTTCAATTATAATCACGTTATTCGTATAAATAATTTATATTAATTGCATTTAGATTTTAGCTAAGAATGTAAGACAGATAAAACAATACGTGTATTTTTAAATTCATATAATTTAACATTTTTAACTATAAAATAATAAGTATAATACGAATAATATCATGACTAAATACATTTAAGTAATTATACGTATATATATTTTAATGTTTAACTAAATATAAAATATAATTACGCGTATAATTACTCAGCTATTTTAATTTATCAGTATTACAGAATTTTAGAATTTTGAAATATTCTTCACCTGAGAAGTGCTAAAAATATATCACAGATATAAGAATTGTAAAAGTTTTGAGAAAATATTTTGAGTAGAATCTGACCTAATTTTTTGAGTTCAGATCCATTTTTCAATGTCTGACTGGTACATGCAGAAAAAAGTCTATATAAAATTAATAACTTAAAAAGTAACAGAAAATTTAAATTGAATAAACAATTTGGTAAAGGACTTTCATTGTTGATTAAATTCAGTTAAAAATGCAACGAAACGTACCAAACTGTGTCGTGCTTTTTCATTTATTTTGCTTTTATTTCTCCATTGCTATTTACTTTTGTTCAATTTTTATTTTTAACATTTTATAATTTATATCTTAATTTCTATCTGCTTTTAGTAGAACGAAAGAAGATTTGACTATTGTACAGTACATTTTAACAAACATCACGATTCAACTGCTCAGAAATTAAAGTCAGTTCTACTGATTCTTGGTAATTTAAATTTATCACATACATCAACCATTGATACTGAACAAGATACAACATGAACAAGTATTGCAGCCTACTTTGATTAGAACATTTACTCAAGATTCAATCATTACTTAACATTAATCAGGATGATCTAGGAGCGTGTGTAAGAAAGTGCAATATTTCTATACATGTTTTAATTAGTTGTTTATAGCTACATGAAGTAATAATACAAATCATTCCGATTTATTGTTTATGAATTAGTTTATATTGTAACAGCCCTGGTTGAAATCTCCCTTTTTCCGTTTTTCATTGTCTCATAAAAAATGCACACGCTAATCTAAATTTTGTTTCAAAACGTCCCAAAGAAAACGTACTTTATTTTTCGTGCCGACGAAAAAAATCTATTTTCATTATCGACGAATTCTTCATTTCGTAAAATCTTCCTTCGACTCACAAACACGCCTAACGATTGAGTTACACTCATCTTCTTCAAGTTTACCCAACAAAGTAGTAATAGTTGTATTTCTATTTTTATCAGTCTTATCGCGATAATCGTTTCTCGTGAGAAAAATCAAACGCTTCTATTGACGCGGTGTATCATCGCCAACGTAATACAAATATCACCGAGAAAAGCAAAAGAAAAAAGCCAATAAATGTCATGCGCAATGTAACC
>JABFOX010003468.1:0-10307 GCA_022817665.1 Axea sp. ZL-2020
TGAAATGATATAACCCAGTTAAATAAATAAATAAATAAGTAGCTAAAATGAATTTTAAAAGGGATTTTCTTATGATGGATTTTCATCGTTATTAAATTGTTACAGAAAAATGAGAAACGAATTTTTTATAGTATTCGCATGTGATATTTAATAAGGAGCAGCATGCGAATTCAGACAGCTCTAATGATCAACCATCTTGTTTTACAGACGAAAGCTGGAGGGTTCAAATTAGTGATCCACGAGGAACGGAAAAAGTAGGGATTGTCGAGAGTCCCGTCGTGAGTCTGGTCGGCTAAATAGCCAAGAGCTATTTCCGGAGTAGTGTCCTCCAGTCTTTTTCGCGTAAATATTGCAAGAGACTTTCCTCGTTTACGTTGTGCATTGTGTTTAGGAAGAAGAAAAAGAAAAAGAAAAAAAAACGAAACGAAACAAGCAAACTCATTCAAACAAATTCAGCCCGAACTGTACCGATTGAAGATCGTTTACACAATTTTTCACTCGAGCCTTAGATTCATAAGATAAGCACTTGAGTTTTAACGACAACATGTATTTCTCAGCTATTTTATGTATAACACATTGGTAGTATCTTGTTTTCTGTAGTTTATTCGTCGAAGGAAACTTTTTCTCTGGGTATACAAGTCAATTTCAAATAGAAGAACGAACTTGCAGTGCGTATGGCATTTTCAACTCTGAAGTACTCGGGCCATTTAACACGACATTTTGAAATGTAGAAAACAGAATGTCTTTTCTTCTTCAACTTGAGTTTCGACAATATGTATTTTTTTGATATTCTTATGACGTAAATATCTTTATCGTTTAAAGTTTCACACATTCATACATTTGTATATTTAATATTAAATTTGTAAATATTTCATCGGACTCAATTACAATTCTTATACTTTCATCTTAGCTATTGTGTCAGCAGCTGAGCAACAGTTGTAGTTTGCAGTTGTAGTTTTTTGCCTACAAATCTGGTGACTTGGACGATATAATTACAGTTTTCGTAACTACTTTTCAGTAACTATAAGTTACTATAACTATATTCTAATAGAAATAAGTTCTTTTTTCAAGAATGAGTAAAAATCGTACATTGTACAAATATTATATAATAAAAATTTGTATATTATTGCATTTACATTTTTATATACAGAGCAGTGTAACTAACTTCTGCAATAAATTCAGCGATTGCTAAGCATTGATACTGAAATATATTATAAATATATTCACATGAAAGTGTCAAAATATTTTGAGCAAATATTTCACCATATACCGCAAAAAATGTTAGAGGCAATTTCTGTTAGTACTACGTATAATTACATATAAAATATAAGCAATATATATTAGTATTAGTAATGATGCGTATAATTACTTATTTCCGATAGCATATACATGTATACATACGTAGTTATTTTTAAGTTACATGAGATTTTACATTAATTTCAAAGTGCATTTTATAGTTAAATTCATTTTCATTTTATACTGATCTAAATTTATATACAACTTACATATTATTTATTTGAAATCAACTCGTAATATAACATCGCTTCATAATACTTTTTTGCAAACAAATTATTAAGTACGCATTATTAATTATCTAATACGGGAATTGACAAACGTTCAATCCCAAAAAATAAATAATTACTTATAATTACTTGTACATTTTGGTGGAAAAAAAAAACAGTTTTACATATTAAATAAAACGTGTCTTTAACTGGGTTTTCAGATTTGAAATTCATCCATACCATGATCTTAATAATATTCAAACAGGAATAAAAGTAACGGTGCGAATCAACGCACTTGGTTCAACTACACCTCTAAAATCCAGTTCATAAACCACACGTTAGCACATGTTTGTGACATAAACCTCTGACTTAAATATTCAAATCGCGTCAGCACAATATTTACAGGATTAATAATCGTGATAACAAACGTGGCAGCGAAGTCACTTGCGATTCTAAATCCGATGATGGTCATGCATCGACATATAAATGTATTATAAATGGGTTCATTGAATACGTGAAGTATATTAGGTGGCAAAGTCAAGAGCCGTTTACACCGAGACCCATCTGGAACGTACGACGTAAATTGTCTACATTATCGGCGACACCTAGTACAGTGAAGCCACTGACACTTTGCTAATGCAATCATAGATAGAATCATGAACCACTTGGGAAGCTGTAGTATTGCTCAGGCATTAAACCCACGCATATATCAGCGTTTATGCAGACCAGAATGGATCTCGCACGACCTGGGACAATTTGGCTCCGCAACCAGCTATTGATCCGACGTGGAGTACATTTGTCATACGGAAGAATGAACTTGTTCGTCTTCTTCCTTCTCCCTTTCCACGGCTTCTTTAGCCGCTTGCGCGTCTGCATCCGAGTCCATTGCGCCTTCATCTTCAGACCCTACTAACTTCGGGAATATTTTAACGAACGCACGGAATTAAAGATGTCCTATTGGCCGAGACACCTACTGGGAGAATTCCACGACGGTGGTGTGGGGCGTGCTGTTTACTTCGATCGCAGTACCTCTGGGGACGACGGAAAGTAATGCAAGGTGCTGGAGTTCTGGAATGTGTACGGGTGAAATTGGTCTGCGGAATAACGATGAGGACCATTCAATTCATGATTATTTTGAAATAATGATTAGAAAAAATGCAAGTAAAATTGCGTTGTTTAAGATTGTTAACGCATTTTTTGTTAGTTCGAATGTAAGTATTTCTGTATTTGTTTAATGATGAATCATTTAATTATAATTATCGATATTAATTGATTCAATTTGAAACATTTAAAATATGTAAACAAGGAATGAGTATTATTTATTCACATATTAGTCTAAACAAATAATTGAATATTATTTTTGATGAACATGTAAACCAGAAAATTAATATTTCTTCATATTAAGATACTTCAGCTGTTTGATGTTTCTTTTTCTGCTTTATTCAAAATGTATTTGAATCATTCATAGCAAATCTGAAATATTTGAAAATGAATATTTAGCATTATATTGACAATTTAATTCTTATTAATTCAATTCAGTCATTGTAAATTATTCGGTTTGAAACCCTGCACTAGGGATTGGTTAGATTTAGTTTGATTTCGAACTTTAAAATAAATCAGATTGGTTAGCAATTTATTTTGTATTAAATTTTGAATTCGACCTCATACATTGAAACGAATAGTTTTCTTTTTTGATAATTGTTATTATGAATTATTGATAACAAGGAAAACTTTTTTGCGAATGAATACTCTGTTTTGCACACATCGTGCAGGTTGCTATTTAACCATTTTGAAACCTCTCGACAACTCGAAGAATATTTCAGTAAAGTTTCGAAACTGAAGATGGATTCTGAATGTGAAGCACATCTGAGAAGTATTATGGGCTGTTAAAACAGACTATTTATCGCGACTGAATAAACTTATGAGACAACTGAAAGTAATGTCACTTGAAAGCATTGTGGATTTTGCATCTCAGTAAACTTGTTTACCCGAAATAAATTTGTTTTGATTGGATTTTTGTGGTTGATTTACTTTTTAGAAGTTGGTTCTGAAGATGTACTGCAGTAGTTTTTTCCCCGTTTTCGATTGAAAAGTTAATTTGAGATAATTACAGTTCCAATGAAAAATCGACGTGTTTCATTTTATCGAAATCATTTTACCGAATCAGCACTAATCGAAGCTTATTAGAAATATGAACAATGCGATTAATCATACGATTCATTCTGATTTAGATAATACTTTTATTAAATATTGCGCAAACGTAGAATTTTAAGTAAAATCAATATGTTAGATATTTCATTAAATAATAAGATATTTGTAACATTTAATACGTTATAATGGGCATTTCCGATATTAAAAGTCAAACATTTTTCTCATTAACTTTTATACATAACTTTACTGACCTTTAATATAATGAAACAATGTGTAAAAATATTATAATTCGATTTTCGGATTTTCTTCGCAAAGTTGCAAGTTTACTGAACTATAAAACACTAGGTTAAAATTGAATAAAGTTCTGAATTTTTTCGAACTGAAATGTTTTCTGATATATCACAGTTATAAAAATATGGATTCGAGGCGAACACGCTTCGTTTAATTTCCATTAAAATGTAGTCTTAAGTAATATGAAATAAAAGAGCAACTTTGGAAGATTAAAACACGCAATTCTCTAAACTTCGATTATCGTCAATTCTCCTCGAAAATTGACTCTCCGCGGAAATGCATAAGTTATCCGGTATGAGATTCGTGAATTCCCCCCGGATCACGTAAAACCTTGCATAAATAAAGCAAGATTGCGGCGACGGCACGGAATTAAGTTAATTAATTTTACAATCTCTGAGGGGGATTAGAAATACTCAAAATTAGACCAAGTCGAAATAAAATTTCACAATGAAAGGCTTTCGAGCATCGACACTAGCTACAGTAAAATTGTAATGAATTACGACATGCGAAGCAGATTAATTTCGTGTATTTATTTGAATCGCACCAAACAGAATCAAAGACTACAACATATTAACATATTATTTATACAAATATATTAAACGTATATTTCATGAGATTTAGATAATTTTGTGTACTTTTATTTTATTTTTATTCTTTTTTTTTTTTATTACATTTATATTTTATTTATTAAGTTACATTTAGAAAAGTAATATTAATTTTGCAAAATCATCGATTTTTTATCTGAAATGAGGAATAATAAGAAACACCATCACGCCGTAATCGTGCTTTTTATTTTTAAAAATGTAAATGTAAACGTACACATATATGTCTTACAAGAGGTTTAAGACATTGCAATAAGTTACTCTACATGAAAAAGTAAGTAAAGACGACTGTGTAACAAAATATGACTAATAGTACATGTTTTCAAAATATAAAATTATCCGTTTTACCATCACAGGAAAAACAATTTAACAATTTCATGATACGCTTTTATATTCCAGTACAACAAAAATGTCTACAAATGATACAAAATGTTACGAAGATTAAATTATTTGCAATTTAAAATTATCTTTAACAAATGAAAACCATGTAAAAGAATCGTTTAGACAAATCAAAATAAAGTTTGGTTGGGTCAGTTTACAAATTTTAAAATGGGAATCCCCATTTTTATTGCACATTCAGATTCAGCGTTATAAAATACGATGAATTTATTTGAGTCATTTCTTTCGAAATACAATTCAATCAAGAGTCATAATAGGTTACATTTTCTATTTACCACCAATACATCAGTTTTTTTTCTTGATCTAAAGATGGTAAATAGTAACTTTACATTATTTCAACTTTTAAATAAAACATAATTTGAAACAAAAATTGTCTGAATAAACTTGATATATTTTGTAACATAGAATTCAAATTTGCAATAAAAAATAGAGATTCTCGTTTAAAATGATATGTTGCTGATTATCTTACGTCCAAGATATGGAAGAAGATGGGTTAATTTATAAAATATTAAAGGCTTGTTTGGGACATATTCAACATTATTTTAAAAAAATATCTTCTTCTGGAATTAAATTAATATCACATTTTGTAAAATAATACGATAATAAACATTTTGTACTTTATTAATAATTTCACCACTTAAAATAATGTAAAAATTAAATGAACTGAAATTTGTCTATAAATTATGTAATATCTATATTGATTCATTTAATCTTTTGAACCGTACAGGATTTTAAAGTTTCTAACGGGTCATCAAGATAAAAAGTAAATTTTGCAACTAAGCGTTATAAATTAAATTATACTGCTAATAATCTGTTGACTGCAAAATAAAAAAAGTATTGATATTTAAATCTATTTCATGAATGAATGTAATATACCGAGATACATCGATAAATATATATTTTTGAACGCTAATTACAGATTTAATTTCATATTGAAAACTTTGCGTTTTTTGTCTATATTTAAAATATTGCAACTGTGAATTAAGTGCTTGTGTTACTGAAATACATAGAAGTATCTATATAAATAAAATAGCAGATTCATATTAACGTCGAACAGTTGCCCATTAAACATGAAAATTCAACTTCATTAACAAACTTTTCTCATTACGAGATGAGTTTACATCATTGATAATTATTAACGATAAAATTTGCATCTCATTTTCATGGCGCTGCTAAAATGTATATGAACTAATTAAATTTATGATCAATCAATGAAGAGTGATTGAGTATTGTAATCGAATGCAATACCAGACGGTATATTATAGGAAAACATTGAGAAATATAATTTCAATTATCCAAAATTTGTCCAAATTTTTAACGAAGTATAAACATTTGTACAATATTTATAGCTCGTAATACATCGATATTTTTGTGAGAGTCACGCGGATAAATCTGATAATTGAATAAGAAAATTAAAGTAAACCGTTGATGCGTAAAAAATGCTTATTTCAAGTATAAAGCAATTTCTGTTTAATTTTGACATATTATTTCATTTTATTGGCATACCGTTGGCGTAAAGTTGATTCAATGTACGACTGATATTTTATTAACATTGCATCAACGTTAAAAATGCGTTATTGCTTTGTTAGGGGCTATAAAATTGGGAATGCGGTAAAATAATTGTCACTCCAAATTGCGGGAACTTGTTTATTAGAAATAAATTAGAATGATCCAAGTTTATAACATAAAATAAACGATGCAACAAGAGAAATAACACAGACATGAAATGAAAAAGATCTGAAGGAACTTGGAATGGAGACAAAGGAATCTCAGATGACATTCGTTATTAATTAAAATTAAACAAATGAGAGCAGTTCTACTTATAACAAAGTCATCTGAATAGAGCATACAAAAGAAATATAATCAATCGAATAAAATAAGAGTAATACAAAAACGTTTTTCTGGAGCTCATCGGCTTAT
This sequence comes from Axea sp. ZL-2020, assembly GCA_022817665.1. NCBI lineage: Eukaryota > Metazoa > Arthropoda > Insecta > Hymenoptera > Scelionidae > Axea > Axea sp. ZL-2020. Next base: position 6,866 of record JABFOX010003468.1, read on the forward strand.
CTTTTATCGCGTTGGCCAATGAAATGAAATCAAACGAAACAACCGACTAGTTTTATGTGCGAGTTCAAGGCGCCATCGTACAAATCCTTCGCGTGAGTCTCGAGTGTCTAACTTTAATGCTGAATTAAAAAAGAAATGGCGTCGGCGTTTTATTGACGCGTCAACCGTGTCGATTGTATCGATTATATCGCGACGTCTTCGAACGTCGAGTCCCATTGCTATCTATTTGGAAACCTCGCTTGCTGCTGAGCAACCAATACGAAGCGTATCTTGGTACAATGGATGGGAAATTGTAATCCCAAAGATCGTTCAGTTTGGCGTGCCCCTCGACGCCTTTTCTAGATATTGTATGAAATCATATATCTTGCCATTTGTTGAAGAACGAAAAAATGTCGAACGAATCGAGTCGTAGGAACGTTCGATGAAACAATGTTTAATCATTTTAAAACTTTTAATTCAATCCAAATTTGTTACAAAATTTGCATTAAAATGCAATCATTTTAATTTTGCTTCTTTGCTTTACATTTATTTCTTATCAAAATGACAGTGAATAATTATAATAAACACATTCAATATCCCATGTAAAAATAGATATATATGATTTATATTTGTCAATATTTCAAACATACTAAACATATGTAAGAAATGTAATTAAATAATATAAAAAATGTCACTATGTTTTTTAAAAAAAATATCCCAAGATTTCGTGTACAAGTAATATTATAACGAGAATAATAGACAAATGGGGAAAATCGAAATATTAATTTCCATTACAATTTTATTCTTTCGCAAGGAAAATAAATACGTGCATTTATTATAAACTAATGAAATTTAATATAAATAATGCTATAAATTTAACTTTAATCAAACAAAATTAAGGCTAATTGGTTGAACTATTTTATAGATTCCCATTTTATTTTATTTTATTATATTTAATTCACTATAAATTTAATAACAAGTAACTTTAATACTGATACGCCTTTATGCTAATAATTATATTTTACAGTATTGAACATTAATTAAATAAAATTTAATTAATACATTGTTTTTTTGTAATTACTGAATACAATGAAGTGTTTAAAGCATAATTATACAGTATAATGTTATCGCTTCCGAAAATATTTTTTATTCTTAGTTAATGAAATTTTATTTCTCGTTAACAACAAATCTTGTTTGCAAACATTTATTTCTTAAATTGTAAAAAACTAAATAAGCTTAAAAAATACCACATGTTGATATCTCTAAATAATAAGATATAAATTTCACGTTGTTGATTGCGGATGAATATTGTCGCACAAAAATTTAATAAAACGTGAATGTTTTATTAATAATTTAGAAAATATTATTTATAAATAGAAAAACTGAAAAATTAAATCTTTTTAAAAAATCTACATTTTTAATTGAAAATAGTTAATTTCATCTTTTTCTTGATAAAATGTGTAATTCTTCGTTGTATTTTATGTAATTTGATATAATTTCTTTCATGAGTAAGACTTGAAATTAAATGATAAAATTATAAGAGAAACAAATTTAGAAAATTATATTTAAATGATGATTTTTACGAGGTTAGACCAACAGTGCAGCCCTCTTGCGAATTTGTATTAACGAATAATCAAAGTACGTAAAATTATATTATTCCTGATACAGAAAATTATGATTACTAAACACCACTATGAATAATTTTACGAATAGGATACGCTGATCTTCGAGGTAATGAACGCCATTCGGCAAATTTGCTTGTGCGCAATATCGTTAAAGCAAGCGTGAAAACTGATTTACACGCGACTCTCGCGTTTGAATTGAAACCCTTATAATAATTGGAGAAAGTGCTCGACAACCGGAGAAAACCGTCGAATAAGATTTTGCGATAATAATCCTCCAAGTGACAGAATACGTTGTTATTTTTCCATCGACCCAAAAAAGGGCATTTTTTTGCTTGCGAAATCCGAACTATCAGTGAAGTTACAGACAAGCGAAAAAACAATATTCGTAAAGGAGCGAAACCCAATTACGAAAGCAGACCAATCGTCAGAAAGTGATTATGAGAAAGAGGAAGTGCAAGTTTAAGTATTTTCATGATTCAATTTGTTTTTCGAGTTGTTGGCTCGCAGAACGGTCGAATAAAAAATGAAGCTGAATTGCAAATGAAGAGGATCTTACAGGGAAAAGAAAAGCGTGATTATCGGAAACGAAGGAAGCGTTAATGGAATGGCCGTCAGTGTAAATTGCGAAACGACGAGCCGAATCGCTCGCGACTGACAAGCGCTATTCGATTCTAAAGTTAATGTTTGTTTCGACGATGCACGCAGTGCTGTTATACGGTGAAACTGTTGTTTTTAATAAGTAAGCGAGATAATGCTTAAAAAAGAGCAAATATTGTGCTTCCGTGAGCAAATCTCTTGTGATAATCTTTTGCGAACGCATGTTAAAAGCTTTTGTTGTTGTATAAATTAAATGAGCGACGAATTTCAAATGAATATCTTCGCCTTAAATAAAGGAGTCCTCTTTCTTCTTACGATAATAGGATCATTTTAGTAAAATTCCACGATTATTAATCCAATTTTTTAGCGTGGATCATTTTTTAGTTGTGCATGCGCGTTTCAGACACCGCGATTTGATACGCCGAGATGAATTTATATAACTTGTCCAAAAATCTCAAAGCAAGTTCGTGCTTAATGGACGGAACTAATAAAATTTTCATTAACAAGGTAAATTTGTAATACAGGTTTGTACATTCCAGCACGAACTTTGTACACGCGCGATGCGTCTTCATACATTTTAATGCAACTATGGAAATTTGAAATTGATTATAAAGTCACTATCATCTTTTGGCAGTTACATTACGAAGTTGTTACCAAACTCTATGCTCTCTTGGATTTCTTGTCCAGAAACCATAGCTAATTAGGTCACTCGGCGCAGAAATAACCCAGAATTCAAGATACTCAATTTACATCAATGGTTTAACTAATATTATTCATTAATTAACTAGTGTTCACACAGAAGAAGTGCACACAAAATGTCGATCGATAATTTAAAGCTACTGTTTGTAAATAATAAATTTCATGTTTGTGTCCTATCAAAGAGATTTGATGGAAGAAGAATAATTACGTAAACGATTAACATGATAAATAGAACTAGTGAAGTTTCAGTTCATAAATCGAATTACCCAAACTGATTTATTTTAACGTATCAATTTTTTAACAGATTTTGCAAACGCTGCTGAACATTTTCATTAAATAGTTTACATCGAAGAAGCCGATAAACAAGTAGTAATAAGAATTTTTTAAATATAATTTTTGTTTTACTTTAATCGGCTTGAGATAAGCCCACCGGACTCATTGGAAAGATAAGTTTGAGTGGAACTTTTGCGATGCTAAAAAGACGATAAAAAAGTTTTAACGAATAAAGGTTGAACAGACTAAACATTTAAATTATACTGAAA
>JABFOX010003469.1:0-10306 GCA_022817665.1 Axea sp. ZL-2020
TGTAATTTCAAGAAAATATGATAAATTGCCAGATTTTCTTGACCCAAAAATTCTGTTTACTCGTATATAAAATATGAGTAATCACATGTGTTTATGGCTCCATCCCAAACGTGAAACGTCTCAAAAATATATTCCATATATTCCAGTATAAATAGACCGATATAAATGTTAAAGGAACCTGATTAAATTGTCACCCAGTCTATTATCTTAGAATTGCAAGACAAAACATATTATTTCTTTAATTCCTGTTTTTCCATATAATAACACACATTTGCATGGAAAGTTTTTTTCATGTTATAAATATTTTTACATCAGGAAAATAACTTTTTCAATTAAACTTGTAATACTAGTAATATTTACATTTTAAAAGATACAAAACATAAAAACAAATTTAATAGACAAAATGGAAAATTACGTGACTAGCTGAGTTTGTACTTCTATGAATTATTTTTATATTTAGTATCATATTTTATATTTTGTATACACTGTATTGCCCTGACGAATTCATTATTCTTTCCTACGTAAAATATTATGAACCATTAGCATATTTTAAATAAAATCTCATGATTATATTAAACATATGTTGATATGAAGTATTATAAAGAGTTGTTAAGTATATCATTTAATGCTAATAATAACAACGATGGCAATAACAATAACCACAATAGTAACATTTATCAAGCATTTTTTTAAATACAAAATTATCAATTTTGATATTAACTTTATAATATAAAAATTAATATTTTATTTTTGTAATATTACAGAATTTAGCGTATGCAGGTTGCGTTGCAACACCTGTAGCTCTTGTTTTAATTAAATTAACAGCTTTTATTGTAAACAAAAGAAAGGTTATTGAATTAATCAAGTTTTGCAAAGAAAATTTTTGGTACCTTGACAAAGATGCTAACACTATTCAAATTTTAAATAAAGTTAATAAAGAAAGTACAATAATGATAATATCGTTTACATCGTCTGCTTTGTTAACTGTTATTTGTTTCCTCATTTCAAATATTATTGGTAAGAATACTAATAATAATATCACTTATAACACTTACTTTATTAACTGTTGTTGTTTACTTCAATTATTGTAAAAGTTTGAATTTATCCATATACACTCAGAAAAGTTTTCTTACTATAAGAATGTCGTCCTCTTATTAAATTTTGCTAACAGCCGTTTTAAAGAATATCATGGTTAGAATAATCTGTAACTCATTAAACGATATTTTTATTGTTATTGGAATAAGCGATTGCTTATCGTTACCTGAATTTCAGTTGTACAATATTTTATCGAACATTTTACTTACAGTTAGCAGATTCTACTTTCCCACGGAGAATCTTTTCTTATGCGTAGACGAATAAAAGATTTATTATTATTATTATGATTATTATTGCTATTAATTACGCAAATTAACAAAAAATATATAATGCTTATACTGTTTTTTATTCAAATTTTGTAAATTATGTGTTATATTTATGAAACAAACTTAATAAAATAATGATTTAAATGACACCTCATTTCTTGTATTATTCTCAGAATTTTTCACATATTTAAAGATACTCAAACTTAAAAAATATAATTTTATATTACGATTATAATGCCGCAGTAAAATTTTGAAAAAATTACCTTATATTGGGAATTGATACTCTGGTTTTAACTTCCTTTTTAATCATCGTTAAAATAAAATTTAATTCAAGTAATTATAAACTGATTGTATAGTCGATGCAATATAATTTCACATTTTTCATTGAAAATATAAATTGAAAATGTGATGAAAACAATTTTATACAAAGTAAAACTCACATTTAATAATTTTTAAAAATGTTAGTCTAGTGGATGTAATAAATGTTTTGAGTGGACGTATAAAGTAGCTCAAACTTTGAAACATAACTCATCGGTGATAGTTTGATTGAGTATTAATTTTGGCTTGATCGAATTAATATTGGATATTCACTGATTTTAAAGCACTCTTATATAATACAATTTTTATTAGGTTCACTACATGCAAACTAATAATTCATATCAACTGCAACATAATCAACAAAATTGTGATTGTAAATGATTAAATTAATTTGAAATGGACATCACAGTATGGCATTTTTAAAATTATCGATGACTAACGTAGTATAAAATTAAATTATGTATATTTGAAACAATTTTATTTGTTTTATATTGAAATGATTAAATCGTGAACATTATATCTTCCACTTATATTGTTATTATACACACTGGACTCATATTTAAGTTTTGAGAATCAATAATGGCATAATTACGAAATTATTAAAATAAAAATAATTTTAAATATACATTTTGTATTTTGTAAATGTTATAAAGATATCTAAATATAAATACTGTAATCGCAAATTTTTTGTAAAAAATTAAATTCCTTGCGACTATGAAAAGAGCATATAAGTATTATTTTGGTAAAAATTTTATTTGAAATGTTACATGTGATGTTTTAAATGTTTTAAAAATAACATTAATAATGCTTCAAAAAAAACCAAAAGCTTTCCTCGTAGACTATCTGTTTTAGCAATGAATAAAACTTAATTTTAAAGATGGAATTTTGTATTTCAAATATTGTTTTACTCTAAGAAACATGATATAATCTATATGAAATATAAAATTTTTTAAAACATTTTGTATTTGCTATGAGTTATTATGCATTATTATCACATAGATATATATCAGTAAAAAAACGTACTCATGTTTTATATATCAAACAATTTTATGTAGCTCTTTTACACAGTAATTTACATATTCTCTTTTTACAGAAAATAAAAACAGAGATAAAATAGATAAGAAACTTATTTATGACGGATTTGATATTTTAATTGAAGAGACGATATTACAAAAGTACTTTAACGTAATTATAATTGTTCAGGTATGTTCATTTCTGTCATGTTCCAAAAAAACTAACTCTTCATAGCATATATAATGGCTCAAGACTTTACTCAATTAATTTCATTATATAAAATCGTGTATTTCAATTTTCATAATTAATCATTAATTTTTCATCATCAAATAATTCTTTTTGTAACATCATTCAATTTATGGTCATTTTATTCAGATATTCATAGTTTATTATTTAAAATATTTGGATTCACTTTATAACAATAATGATTATTAAACTGTATACCTTTCTCGTTAAAATGAACTGTTAAAATCTAGAAAATTACAAAAATAACCTTGTATTAAAAAGGACACAAATATCTGTAACGTAATTAATTCATGTGGAACATTTATTTAGATTTATTTTTAACCGTTTCTCTTTCTTTTTTTATATTTTTTTATTTTACTATTAACCATTTGTATATATATTAGTTTCCAATTATAATAGTAACATTTGATATCTAACGAAATTAATGACTGAACTGATGGTCCGTCAGAGTCGTAAGTAGATATCGATAGATAGGAATATGGATAGGACAAGGTATTGGGGTGAAGGATCTCTCGTACCACGGATAATGAAGTATTTGTAATACTACTGAGAGTTCTTGAGAATGCACGGTGTTAAGACCAAAATCTGAACTCAGTGTGGAATTTTATTTAAAACTTGACTGACTTTTATTCCTGTTATATTATGTAAAATGTTATGGTAAAATTTTGAAATATTATATGACGGGCTATTGATGGCTGAAACTATTGGTCGTAATGGTGTATCTTTCTTGTGGATGTTTGGAAGAGCATAGAATTTTGCAATTGTACTATTATTATTTATCGAACTTTTGTAAGTGGCTTCTGTCATGTACTTGTTGTTTTTCCAGTTTAATAATAATTTGTTAATTTTATTTTGAAATTTTCCAGTTGAATCTTTTGTAATTTCTGTATATGTGTCTTTGTCTTCCAAAAGTTGTTTTATTTTATTGACATAATAATTGTATTCTTTAATAACTATAATATTACCCTTATCTGCTTTTGTTATTATTAAGTGTTTATTTAGTTTTAAGTATTTTTTGTTCTATTATATAGTTTAATTTGAATGAATTTATCTTTATAATTTATTTTATTATTGTTTTTTGTATTTTTTAATATATTAGCAATTTGGTTCCTTAAATTAATTTTTTTGCCACGTTCTATATATTCTATCTTGTATTCTACACTACTAACTATTTCGTCTACAGGGATATTTTTGTTATAATAGGGAATTCCAAAATTATGGCCTGGACTAAGAAACTTGAATATATATGTGGGAATTGGAAAGTTATTAAGATTTTTTATCCATTTGGTATGGTCGAAATTAAGAAAAGTTTTATGAAAAGTTGAATTTTTAATTTAATTTTTTTTTATTTTTAATTTAAATTTTAATTTTGTTATTATATTTACCTGTTTTATTATTAAGGATTGATTTTATTATGTAAATTTCGTGGTTATTCATTTTTGATTTAAAATACTTTAGTTTAGAACAGATAAATATAATAAAAAATTAAATTTAAATTAAAAACAAAATTCAAAAATTTGTATAATAAAAATCCAACTTTTCATAAAACTTTTCTGAATTTCGACCATACTAAATGGATAAAAAATTTTACTAACGTTTCAATTCCTATAGATATATTAAAGTTTCTTAGTCTAGGCCATAATTTTGGCCGAGTAAGGAAAATGATTTGGTTTTTGGTCATGAATCATGAAGATGATTTCGTTTACTTTGTATTTAAATTGACCTTAGCTCTGATAAGGATTGGATTACGGAGGTAGTTTATTGCTTCTTCAAAAGCGTATTAGAACATCGCTCTTTGCGCTGTTCAAGGTACATGGCGTTAAGTTTGTAGGTTGTATCAGTTATTAGTGACTAGGTAGGTAAGGGTTAACTCGTTAACTCTAATGAGTGAAGGTTAATTCCGGAGTTCTGCTAACTTGACGCAGCATCTGGCAATTTAGGAGTAAAGGATTATGCGTTGTCGTTCGAACTCCATGTTTCTATGCTTAAAACTGTACACTCCTAACATTTTCCTATTGAAAAACTTTTTCCTATTTGTCGTGGAAGGTAGAAGGGAATGTTACAAAGGAAGAAAAAATAAATACACTTTTCCGTTGCTTATCTAAATTATGCATTTTTTAAAGCCTGTGATGCAATCGAATGCACTTACAATTCTAATAATCGTCGCAAGCACTGTATATACTCTATATATAATAACTAATAGTTATTTTGATTTGTATCCAATATCTATAACTGACGTTAGATTAACGTTAATTCCGACTGCAGGTCCAATAATGATAAATATTTGATAAAGAAATTGGCCCGGTATCTATTACAAACGATTTGATATTGAAACAATATTCGACATTGATGTTTAGCTAATGCTTATTACTCATATTTATATGAATTTTACCTCTGCAGAATACATTGGGGCAATGTCAGAAATTGACGTTGGGTCGGTCTAAAATCTTGTTTTATTTTGAAATTAGGCTAAGTTCTGAAGATAACGATATGCCAACGGTCATTGATACCAGGCCAATATTGGGTTAATTGTCACTTTCTGCTTGGGTTGTAGTGTATGTAAATATTAACATAAATGTGTCCTTATTAATTAATTAATACTTTGTGTCTCTGTTATGTGTGGTATAGCTTAAATATATTTATTTAAAAATGTAGGTTATGGATTTTTAATTTAGGTACATTTTAAATAATGCATGTATTTAAAGTATATTTTTATTGGAAATATACATCTCCAAATAATCCAAATAAATTTTTTAACCAAATTTTAATAAAATTGATTATTTTCTTCGTAGTTTATTGCATCAGTATATATTGCTCTATGTTTTGCTATATTTGATAATTTATTATTAATATTTACAAAACATGCATCAGCGCAATTAAGAATATTGGGACATGATATAGAATTTACAGGATGCAAATACACTGCCAAAAGTATTACAATGAACGAAAGGACTAACGATAATGAAGATTATGAATTTAAATTGTTCATTAAAAAACATAATGAGATCATAAAATTTATCGAACACATAGATGATATTTTTAGTCTAACAATTCTTCTGCAACTATTAATTTCAAGTATTATGTTATGTGTCGTTGCAGTTCAAGTATTTTTAGTAAGTATTAGTAATCCCAAAAAGAGATTTTATTTAACACAATTTATATATACTTATTTAATAACATTAATTTATATGTGTACTCCGTGTAATGTTACAATAAGGAAAAGTAAATTTCATTGAAAATGCTAAAAGTTCCCTTATGAGTTATTGATTGATCTTTACAATATTATAATTTTTGTATTCATTTAACTAAAGTTGTCTTTATTGTTATAATTTTTTAATTCTTAACAATAACAAAGTATTTATTTGAAAGGAATTATTAAATTTGAAAAATGAAAAGAATTATTAAAGTTAAAATTTTTTTATATAATTCGTTTCGTGGTATGATATCAATTGCGTCATTTTTTATACTGCTACTGTTATACAATAAAAACAATATTTTACACCGTTACTATTATTATTTTCGATTTAAAATTAATTAAAAGAATTAATAACAATAAACGACATCAATTTTATTATTTTAACACGCACGTATATGACATGATCTGAGAAATCAATGAAATTTTATTTTTTATTTTTACCGAAATTTATCGTGGTATAATAGTACATCAGTAAATTTACAAATAAAAAAGTAATCAAAAACGTGCCAATAAACAAAATTCGGTCTCAGATATGTAGTGTACCGAATACAAATTCCTTTTTATATTATTCAAAAATATATTCACCTCATATTGTTATATTTGATATCTTTTATTTTAAGAAATAGTTATATGTACCACGTGGTAATCATCTAAAATACATAAAATAAAATAGGCAACATTATTATAAAAAATTATTATATATATAATTCTATTTTAATGATAAAAATTGTTATGATTGAACCATAATTATGAATAATAATTATTAAAATAATGTTTTCACATTATTTTATTTATTTCGCAATAATTTCAAGCGATATCACTAATTTTTTCTAGTCGGTAATCAAAATTCTGTAAAATCTATTTTTATAGTAACTGAGGACAAGGCAATAAGAATGTTATTAAAAGTTATTATTTTACAGTTACATGTTATTTAAGTTATATTAACAGTTATTAAAATATTTTATTAGATTGTTAACTTTATTTTATTTATTTTGGATTAATTTCAAATGGTTTCTATAGTTCATTTTTAGATGTAATTAAAATTCTGTTATTACATTTTATTATGTACAATTTACGCAGAAAGTTATTCTAAAAGGTATTATAAAAAAAAACTTCATTATTAAAATACACTTTCGATTTAAATAATATTGTTTTATATTTCTTTACGTGTTTTAATTAATTTTATGTGATAACTCTTAATTCTTTGTATTCTTAATTAGTGCATTAGTTCAACACTTTTGTGTGACTAAAAACGCCTTGGAGTTCGTTATGATTTTCGTATTTCCTATATTGTAAAAACAATAACATAATTATTATTGTTCTTATTATTATTTGGTTTCCAAAATGTTATTTCGAAAACAAACTGTTCTTATTCTGTAAATGTTCATGTTTACAAAAAAAACTTGATTGATAATTGACAATTAAATTAAGTCTTAACATGATTCGTTATGTGATATTTGACTATTTAAATGCACAAAAATAAAATTTACTGTGAGTAGTTTCAAACGCATGCCTTAAAGGTGTAAGGCGATGTATATTTATGGTGAAAACATGAATATATAAATTTAAATATACCATACAAAAAATGTACAGTTTGTTGATTTTAAAAAGTTGCCATTATATCGTATAATTAGGTTAAAATTATGTTTCAGTACTTATATTCCAAATGCTATGCTTTAAATGTTTGTTCGAGTATATAAATATATTATTTTATAAAATATTGTTACATCCAGGACATCATGCCAAAATATCTTTTAATTTTTTTAACGAATAAACCTTGTGTAATAAACTTTGTGAAACTTCATTTCTTTTTCATTGAAAAATCTGAAAAGTGTCATATATTTTTTTAACAATTTATAAAATATAAAATTTAATATATGTAATTTTATTTCAGGCAAAACTCATATTCACTCAACAAATTATATTTATTTTTCATTTCTTTGGAAGCTTCTTTCAGTTACTTTGTGTAACATCTTCGTGTGATGAGGTAGTTAAAGAAAGCCAAATCTTGTCAATAATGGTATACTGTGCAACTTGGTACTTACTTCCCATGAATAATGGTATTCGTTATGCCATAAAATTTATGATAGCTCGAACACAGAAACCTTGTTATATATCTGCAGCAGGATTTACAAATGTATCTTTCAATACATTTACGTCGGTAATATTATAAAAGAATGTTGAAAACATTCAAAAAGTTCAATAGATAATAATGAATTTCGAAACTTAAAATATCAATTGTACCAAAAGTTTTGTTATATACTTGAAACACCATACACTCATATTCATTACTTTCAGTAATATAACTAGGGATCTAACACGCCATTCTTAATGAATAGAAAAGTGGACAAATTAGGAAAGGAGAGCGAGGAATTTAGGGGTTTAATGACGTCATTGTAAAAATCTTACAATTCCCGGTATGAAATCATCTTTTCTTTATCTATCTATAAGGTTATCTTTTTTTGTTGTTTCCCTCCCAATGAAATTATTGTTTTATAACCACTATTTATATTCCTTTTAAAGAGAAATATACGAATACACAATTAACTTAATGTTGCACTTTCCTTCAACTTGTTTTTAAGTCATACGTGTACTTCAACGGTCGACTTTATTAAATTTTTTGTATAGTTGAATATCAATTTCGCCACACTCACAATCTTTCTCAGTGCAACTTTTTAATATTTTTTAAATGTTTTCCGCATTTTTCTCTCAATTCACATTTAACATTATCCCGAAAACTCATTCTCATTTTTCTTTTTGTTGATTTAATACTGGAAATAATCAGAGCTAATGTTTTTTCACTCAAAATAGCATCGATTTTAGCAATAGCAGGTACAGAAAAAAGTTTTTATTTTTGTTATAAATATAAACGAACAATGAATATAGTCAGTTTTACATCTTCTATGTACGAAGGAATATGAATAAATTTTGTAAAGAAAGCGTACTGTGATATCATGAAAAAATTTACAAAACTAGAAATTTGACAAAATAATTTAAGTTATAGATAAATTTTATAAAAAACTTAATAATAGAGACTCGATTTTATAAATATTTAACCTTATCAGAGAGAAATTCTCACTACTAATTGAATACCAGTGTTGAGCTTGTATTGACGACCATCGAATCTAATTTTGCAATAATATCTACTACACCGTACTCCGGCGTTGAAATCACCAACTACCAGAATTTCACGGGCTTAATTTTTATACGGCATGTACGCGATGGAGGTAATCGTCCGGAAATCGTCTGAAGGATAGTTGAGGATAAAGCAAAATTTCACTATGGTAATTCTCTAGGATTTTACCCATATGAATCCTTTCCTGGAACCGTTTTCAGGGAAACAATGTCATGTAGGAAGAAAGGGGAATAAAAACAAAAATCATATCGTAGGTGGAGCTATACATTTTTTAATGATGATTTCTCTAATATCTGATAATAAATGACGTCATTTAATCTCTCAACAAATAGTGTGGTAGCCCTAATTACATTACTAATTTCATAAATAAATTTCTTATCACACATCATATTTTATAATTGAAATATTTTGAACACACTATTTTTATTAACCATCACTTTTGAACACTGCTTTGATAAACAATGCTTAAAATTGTATTTTTTTATAATTCTTAAATGACTGGATTAAGTGGATACATCGTTTTTTGATGCCAAAAAAATCACTTCTTTGTCTTTATTTTTTGCAGCATTTTTAATAGAAAAGTTTTTTAAAATTTTCAGTTACGATATTCAAAAGTATATACGGTGAATCAAAAATGTGTATTTTTTATAAATATTACATAAAAAATGGTACATTAATAACAATTGTATAGAGCTCAACAAACTACGGTTATAATCGTGTCACCAAAATTACTTGGCACCAAATTAGTTAAAATAAAAAATAGTTTCTTAATTAAAATAAAAAAAAAAAAATGAAAAACTAGTCTTTGCCGAGAACATCTTTAAAATTTTTGATTTGTAATAAAATGGCAATCATTTTCGTGCAAATGTTATATTTTTGTGGTCAAAAATCATGTTTTATTGTAAGGAAAGAATACTAATGTAAAAAAAAATTTTTGGAAAAGATTCTTAAATTTAATGTATTTTATGTCAAAAAAAAAAAAAATAAAAAAAAAAGAGTTAAATGTATAATAACATTTTGACGGATTTTGAAAAC
>JABFOX010003470.1:0-10304 GCA_022817665.1 Axea sp. ZL-2020
AGTCTCAAATGCAATGATTAATATAATGCGCTTCCGAGGACAGTTCTCGAACCCAACGTTAACATAACAATTCTGTTATTTACCGTTGCTCTTGAAGGCACTTTCGTCTTCCATATACGTGCGTGAAACAACTCAAAGCTATGCGTGGACCTGAGTCACATTCGAACTTTGGTATTGAATCGAAGTTTTCGAATAAATGTTAAGCGATGTTAAAGAAAGTGCTATGTTTTGAAATATTTGTATAATACAAGACGCGGTTATGAAAAGGTTCTTATTTACAACAAAAAGAAAGAAAGCAACGAAATGAAGAAAACAAACAGAAACGAAGGCATGCTTTTATAAACACGCAACGGTACACTGATGTTACCAGTATATTAATAATACTACCACCTATACTAATAAACATGTGTAAATATTGTTCCAATATTGCGTTATAATGCATCCTTTTAATATTTTCATTACATCGACTATTAATTCTCCATAATATTGCTAAATTATACGTGTTACTTTAATAATAATATATTCATGCTTATTCATAATGCGAATATATTGATATTATAATGCTGAAGTGCTGTGTCGATATTTGTGCAAAATTTGGAGCATCACAGTAACGTTATTAATTGATGTTTAATATTAGAAATCAGTATTATGGTAATTGTGTTATATTAACATTGTATGATTATTGTTTCTTTTTTATGCTACATTATATTAATTCTGCATAAATATTGTACAAATTTTACAGAAGCATTATTTTTATCTTCTAAATGAATATAAAAATTTGTTTTTATGTATTGTTTAATAGCAAAATATTAAAAAGAACATGTTTACAAAATATTAATGAAACATTGCTTCTATATCTTTGTATTTTAAACATCAGTAATGCTACAGTAACACTGAACATAAGAATCAATATTATACTAATTGCACAATTTTGACATTGTACTGCTGTTTCCTTAATGTTATATAATTTCGTACTAATATCTCATATGCGTTATACAAATATTACAGGAGTACTTCATTTGTAATATAACTTTAATATTTAAACCAAGTCCATGCAATTACTATAATATATTTATAAATTCATTTATTCACAACAAACAGACACATAGTCCAATCTACTGCATCGTATTTAAATTTTCCTCTCGAATACTATACACTTTTTCACACACTTCATTCAAAAAAGAATTAAGATAATTTCGCACTGATCAGCAGGTCAAATTTAAGCAACAACGATAAAGTAAATGTCAAATACGTGTAACAACACATATCACAGTCAAGGCCTTTTGCGTTAATTCACATCGGTAGTGAAGCAGAGACCAAAGCCAAGTTTAATTTCATTTTGCATCGAGTCCGTGCTTTACATCTTTTATAGACAAAACGGAATTGCGCGCATAAGAAATGTCACTCAACTGTCAACATTACAGCAACGTCACGTGCATTTCGTTTGCAGTACACATGAATATTATTTGTTTAATACAGTAATCGAACTTTGTCTGCGATTCAGTGATGTCAGTGTAATACCAGTTGCTCATACAACAATTATGAATTCAAAAAGTAAATAAAACTAAATCATTCTAAGAATACTGCTAAAATGCAGTTGTTTTACTGAAGCATTACATAATTTGTATTACAATATCGCGTTTATTACATACATATCATATCCTTAACTATAGTCGCTCGACATAATGCGTTAATGATCCCAGGCAGAAAATAACGGTTGGTTCAACACAGACCTGGTATCAACGACCGTTGGCAAACCGTTGTCACCGAGTCTTGGCCCAATCTCAAAATGAAACAATGTTTTAGATTATCCCAATGTATTCCACGTATGTAAAACTGCTACAAGTATCAGTAAAAAGCATTGGCTGAACATCAATCTCGAGTATTGTTTCAATATCGAGTCGTTCATAATAGATACCGGGCCAATCTCTTTAGCAAATGCTTGTCTAACATTTCTCGCCATTATCGGGCCTGCATTCGGGATTAACGTTAGCCTAACGTCGAATTTCAACATCAGTTACAGATATTGAATACATGTCAAAAGTAAATATTAGTCCTACAACAGCTTAAAATATTAAGTCGATCTTAACAGTTGACGTTGGTCATGACGTTAGATCCTCGTGTTCGTTACGAGCAACTTCACAGCGGAAATTAATATCAGAACAGTATTGGCTTAATATTATTTGCTAACCTTTTATTTGCATGATGTTAGGCCATTCTAGGGAAACCATGTTAGGCCAGTGCAAAACATTGTTTCATTTCGATGCTTAGACTACGGTCAGTTCCTAATATCAATTTAATGTTGGCCCGATTTTCACGGTTGGAAAACGGCCTGTATTACCGCGTGGGTTGTGGTGGAAAAACAGACGATATAGCAAATAATTGGAGAACAGAGAATTCAAAAGTTCGGTTCCTAATTATTTTCTTTGAATAAAAAGTTTCCGTATACAAGCAGCACTACCTCGGTGCATTCAAATAACAACACAGAAAATATTATCCCAATGATCTGATGATTAAATAAAACAATATTATTATTTGTGTAATAAAGTGTCTGAGTTCAATTAACGCTAAAGCAATTACATTCAATGACGGAAAAATGTACACGCTTGTATTAAACAAATAATATACAAGCGCTGCAACGTCACTGCATTAAATTTATATTAACTGGAATTTGTTTGTATTTTGTAATAATAATAACTGCATAATATTAGCAATAGGTAAGTGAATGTAACCATTCTTACCACGAAAAGTTTTTCGGTAAAAAATATCATTAGATCTAAGCAGAAAGTACAAGTACAGTCAAACCTGTTTTTTGCACGGTCGATAAGGAACGCGTAAAAGAAATTGCAACAAAAAAATAATCGGAAATTTCATAAATACTTATAACAAATGCTTTTTATAACACGTAGAAGACAATTTCGCACAAAAATAAAATCGCACAAAAAAGGGTCTGACTGTACCTATGCGGTTATTCTCTTAAAATCTTCATATTTTATTACGGTAATGAAAGACTAACTAATGGTATTTCCACATTCATTTTAAACGAGTATTTACACAAGAATATTTATGACTTTTGTCATGTGGTCCTGTTTAGTTCTGTCTAAATCTAAAAATTCTGTTCTATTTATTTGTCAACGTTGTCGAGGAAATACGTCACTCGAAATACAAACAATTATTTCAGAGCGGCACGAGTGACGTCTCATAAAAACCAGTATCGCTATTTTGCAACAAATATTACAGACCTACAATTGTCTGCTTTGCAAATGTAAATGTTTATATGTAAAATTAATTAGTTACCAGAATAGGACCTTTCACAGGATCCAAATAAATATCGAATAACCCTGACTCTAAAAGTAAATCGATTGAATGCAATTATAAAAATAAACGTCTCACAATTTGAGTCAAATATAACTTTCTTAAGCTATACCGCTCAGTGGTCCAAATGTTACAGTCCTGGTAGAAATATAGTGTCAAATAAAAATAAGCACCTCTAGAAAAGGTCCCTGTGTCAAACAGGGACCATCTTTTAAACCAAACAATACCAATGAAGAGCCTTGCATCAGCTCTAAATTGGTGTACAATGCCATACCGACTATGGACCAAACTGTTTATAGACTTGCGAAATTATTTATACTATTTAATATATTAGCGCTCTGTGCAATAATGTGGGTATAACACAACTTAATCACGTTCCAAAACATTGAATCAATACAATCAACAATAACTCATCGAATTGCAAAGTTTGCAAAGTTTTAGTTAATGCACAGTTATACTCGGCCAAATAAAGTTGGTTGTGCAGTATGAAGTATATAAATTTACTATATAAATCTGTATAATAAACAATGCCCACTAAAAGGAACATAACATTTTACAGTATATAACATAATATTATACGGTATTACATTGCACCTTATCATTTTCTGCCATTAAGCACTATATTATTCTATACAGCGTCATAATATCTGACCATTCCGCATCATTTCTTGCCATGAAGTGCATTATAATTAACTGTACTATATATTACTAATGCTCATTACTATAACATTCATAAATATACAATCTGACTATATATGTGTGTGTGTGTGTGTGTGTGTGTGTGTGTATATTTGGGAAAAGTTATTGAAAGTGAACAACATTTTTATTGATGTTAAAATGTGAGTTTTTCGGTAACGCTCTCTAATTTCATATTGCATATTTGTGTACTCGCATAAACGCTTGCTTTTTTTTAGTTCCTATGCGACTGACGACAACAACGGTCACTCTACTGAAACCAATATTATATTTTAATTGTATATTTTAACATCTTTATCTTCCCTCTAGGACCCCCCCCACACACACATATAAACTATATAACCTGCAGAACCACAAATTGATGATATACACTTCTGTAATTGTCAAATTATGATTCATTGAAAAATAACTTTATTGCGCTTTTATTCGGTGTGACAGAAGTTTATGCATGTATTTTATGTAAAATTACATTGAAATATTAATTTTACCATAAAAAGATTATTATATTTGATGAATTTAATTAAAATGAGGCAATTTTCAATAAAATGTTACATAATTTATTGATATTAATAATACAATACAGTTTTACGATTATTTTAAAAAATGTTAACATGAATATATTATTGATTTAACACTCAATTGGTCCGAGCTAAATTTAAATGTTAATATACTCTTTGTCAAACTCATACTGTAACAGCATGAAAATTTTATGGACACAGAAATAACTTTAAAACAACGTATAATACTTCAAATGCATTATATATGAGTATATTTTGAATATTATAATTACAAATGGCACTTTAATATGATACTAACTCAATTAAAAAATTGTAAGTAAATTATTTAAACTATAGATTTGGTAAACTATGAGTAAATAAAACACGCAAATATAAAGAGCAATAAAAAAGTATGAATATCAATACAAATCAATATAAATGCAGCAATAAATGAAGAGCTTTTGACAATAATGAATGTCACCATCATAAAAGATAGCTCTGATAATAAGAGAAATCAAAATTATAGACTTAAGTGCATGCAGAAATACATTTGATAAAAAATTATTTGAAATATTCCGATATGATCACCTAAAGCACTTCGTAAAACGTTTAATCAAAAATATATTTTGTGAATTGACAAACAAAAATTGCATTGTGGATTCAAGAAACCGTTGCAATTCAACGTTATGAGCAATTTTGTACTAAAATACATTGAAAAATGAAACGTGTAAATTTTTTATCTTGCATGAACAAACACGCGCGTTATTTATTTGTTTAATCGTACATTATACAACTCAAACGTAATCATCCGTTGGAGTTAAATCTTTAATACAATATTGTACTTTAATCACACTACCGAAGACGGTCTAAATGCACTGTAAAATTAGACAAAAATAGTCAGCGGTACGTTGTTTTGCTACAAAGCACATTCATCATGTACTTAAAACTTTAATTCGTACAAAGCATGCTGCGTTAAATTTAAGAACAATCTGAATCCTGATCAAATTTAAAATAAAGATAAAATCAAAAATAGATCAAATATCGTTTATAAAATGCCGTGTTAAGGTAGTGATAACATTTACATTTGTCAGAGTAAACGGCAAAGTGTTAAATGATTATACGAACATTAGTTAAACATGAAATTAAACTCTGACAAGCACCCTTCTTCTGCAAAGCATAATATTTAACGAATCTCATACAATGGCTTTTAAGGGTAACAGAATTATAAAAAAAAAAAAAGTTTTAAATAACGCTAGAAATAATGAACATCAAAAAATAGTCGACAACAAGTCAGTTAAATTGGTCGTTAGATAAAGTACATGTCTATAAACAAGTATTGAAAAATTAATAAATACTAATATTAATCTGAAATAATAAATTTCATACAAAAAATAGTGACTTAATAAATATAAGCTGAACATATCTCGATGGATTCTCTTACGATGCATTCTCACGCATTTATTTAAAAACAACTAAAGAATATTTAATTCTTCCACTGAAAAAATTATATATAAAAAATTGTTGCTATTAATCACAGACCAAAGGCATTAACAAGAGATAAAAATTACTGAAAAACTTCAGCGGGTACGATGTTGAACGAAAGTGACAATTTGAGGGTAAACCGTATGGGCATTAAATATAAAATTGCATTTAATAAACAATTCCCAACCCAAGAATCAAATTCGAGACTTCAGTGTGGTAATCAAAGTCTCTTCTCTTTCAGTCTGCATCGAAACTGAATGTTTAAATTGATTTTGATTCAAATGGTCTTTTATGTACGAGATATTTTGAAGGATAGATTGTAAAAGTGTTAGAACAAAATTCACGATGATTTAAACAGTGTTTATAAGTATAAAAATAATAATGTGGCATTATTTTATAATAATAAAGTAATAATAGTATTGCTTCATTCGGCAGAAGAATGAATGTTTTAGATTTTGTTAATCTACTTAAATTTACTTCGTAAAAGGTACAAAGCAGTAAAATAAAGGGAACAAACAAAAACGCGGCTAAGAGTCACGTGGCTTTAGCTGCGTTTAAATCCAAAAGGGTATTTTTTCCCGTATATAGTTAATACTGTACCCGATGCAAGAGTTATAGACTTTCATAAAAAAAATTTGTGTTACGAAAACATATGAAAAATGTAACTGAAAATCCACATTAATTCTATGAAATGTCATTAAACTTTTGTATGAAATGTAACAAAATACCATGACAATAAAAAGAAACTGTAAAAGTGTATCATTTGTTATGAAAAATCATGAAGAAAATTACTTTCAAAAAATAGTGTGAAATATTATGTGTATTTCTGAAAACTTATCTATTTATTATGCATGTGTAAGGCATACGTTAGAAAATTATCTTTGTTCAAGTTTCACAATTCGTGATAAAAAAAAAATAATTACGAAATCTTAGAGAATTTCTAACAGATAAATCATAATCAAATTCGTATTTTAATAAGAGCTAATAAATGTTTAGCTTTTACAATTGTAATTACTGAAAGACACAAAGATCAAATTTAGAAAGCTGAATATATTGCACAAGGGTTCGATCAAAATATGTCTACTTTCATAATAAAATTATTTGCTCCGTGTTACCAATTTCCGGACGGGTGGGAATTCCCTCATGAAACTGCATTGCCAGACGCGTGGGGATTTCCCTCACGCGGGAATTTCCCACGGGCTGACAACGCGGTCTTGTGAGAAAATTTCCCACACACCTGGCAATGTAGTTTTATGAAGGAATTTCCCGCCTTTCCGTCCACCTTTATACGTGTGTGTGTGTGTGTGTTAAACTATAAAATACTAATGTTTAAAGCCAGATTAATAACATTTATTTTATATTTTATTGAAAAGAACATTATAGGACAAGAAAATAATCTGAAAAAGAAATGGTCAATTTACATCTTTTTATTTGTTATTTAATTATTTGATTATTGTATTAAAATTTGTGTAATGTTCTTTCATACAATTGTAAAATTAATTTCCATTTAAGTTAAAAAATTAGTCATTAATTATTTTATTAAGTCTTTGTGTTACAAACACGTTAATTAGTTTCTTAATTTGTTTCTTTTCATTTCCATAACATTTCATCCAAAAAGTTTTATGAAATTTCATACGATAACATATATTTCCTGTTGCATTTTTCATGTTTTCGTAACGCACAATTCTTTTATGAAAATCTATAGCTCTTGACCCAGAGTAATGTTTGATTTAATATTTGAATATTTTTTACACTGAAACGTACATTGTCTTATTTGTTGTAATTTTACAATTTTACTCTTCAGTATTACGTTACACTCATTATAAATTCTGTTTTATTCAATAGATGAATGAAATTCGTTCATTAACGAAATACATTAATTAATGGCGTTCATTCTGAATGATTGGCAGAGAAAGTTAATCAATTGTCATAATTATTAAAACACCATAATCAACATGACGACTGATTAATTTCCTCTGGAAATCATTGAAAAATGAATCTAATTAGCATATCTGGTTTCTTTGATTAAATCAAAGTATTTTTAACGAGGTTGATGTAATGCCGAACGTGACATTATAACATATAATGCAATATATATTCCACAATGTAAAAAATGTTATTTGACCAAACAAAATGAACTGTTGTGTCACATTTTTTTCAGTGCGTGAAGAAATTTGAATTATTCCTGATTTAACACGTTTGCTATAAGCAATACCTTGTGCTTTGAATAAAACATTTTCATTTCTTTGTTAAGACTCTACACTTAATAATCGTACAAGAATTATTATTTTTTGCAATTATTGGATCAACTAATCCTGATAAAATATCAATAACAAATCATATATTGATATAAAATAAAATTCCCGAAAATTCATAATAAAAAAAAGAAACAATAATTAGGTGATTGATAATTTCGCAGTATAATTTTTAACGAAGCCTAAATAAAATTTCTAATTAAAACAAGCAAACAAAGTCTACACATTTATTAAAAAATGGTATTTGTTATTTCTTAAAAACAAATCAATTTTGTCATTAATGTTTTGTTATTGACAGACTCCATGATAAACGTGTAAATTTTATGTTATTTAATTAGACAGCATCACTCGATTCAGGAAAATCCTGTTGCTAAATTACTAACAATTCCTAATAAAAATTGTATGCGAATTATTAGAACTCTTTAATCCGGATAATCGGAATTAACACATAGAAATTAATAATACTCGAAATCCTTCGAAACTTGGTTCAAATTAATATTTGTAAGGATGTAGAAAACGATAAAAGGGATTTTGACTCTTTCAAATACTTTTATAAATTGTTCACAAAATATTTATCAAGTATCATTTCATTAAAAACAGCGTGTTATTTGTAAACATTAAAAAACATTATAAAACTGAAAAATATTCCACGCCGTAACAAATAGTAATTATAGCCAAATATATAGAAACTGAAAATGTTGGTATAAGTCACAGAAATAATTTTAATTTTGTGTTTGTTTCTACGTAGTTACAAATAAATAGCTGTAAATTATATTATAACAAGGAAATGGAACAAAATTCTTTTATTTGAAGTTTTTATTAAAACTTCATAATACATTTCAATACGAGCAACATAAATAATTATACACAATCATAATACTGACATTTGGAGAAATTACAAAATATAACATACGAAATACTTACAAGCGGCGTTCTCGGAATTCTACGTCACACAAGGCTCCTGTTCGTGAGGACACACGTACGGATTATTTCGACATCTAAATATCAAGGTACATAATTTGTTAATATACGCATATGTATAATAAATTCAGAAAATACTCATGAACGTTACCATTTAAGATTTCATTACTTTTTAATTTCAAATATACTTTTTGATTATTAAATACAAAAAAATAAAGTTATTGTCAAATGGAATTAATATTTTCGCCCTTAAATAAAATATTTAATAAATAACTCAAAGATTCATTAAATAATTCTGTAAGAATATTAATTGCGTTGCTTAGAAGTCAGTGCGGTCGAGTCCATTTTTCGATATTTTCCGATTTTTGTAAATTTTCATGCAATAAAATGTATTTTATCAATGTTAACTTAATAAACAATACATCAAAGAGATCATGACGTTTTTAAACAAATCAATATGCTGCATTTAACAAGTTAAATCCTATAAAATAAATTTTATTTCATCAAAATTTACAAAAATCATCAGATATCAAATAATGGACTTTACCACAATGGCTTCCGAATTACTCAATTGTGTTCAGATATTAATAACTTAAAATACATAAATTGTTTTATGTATTTCATTTATTACATTTTTTTAATTATATAATTATATGCATAATACATTTAATATCTACTTAATTTATAATTTAATGCATTATGATTATTAAATGTTACACGACGCCATAACTGCTAAGAATCTTTTACGCTAAAAATAAATATTTAACTATTCCGCTTAAAATTTCTTTTAAGTAATTTCATAACGGTAAATAATGTAATTAATTAGGTTTGAATTATTTTCATTTGCTTAATTATCAAATCTTTTAACGTACGTACTTTAATTTCACTTTTTTCATCTGAACATTCAATTTACGACGTTAAATCAAACTATCGCCCGGCGTACGTACAACAATTGGCGGGTGTGTCGTTTCGGCAGCCGAACCGAGCCGAACTGCGCTCCCTGGCGGACAGTGCCCTTGTATCCGGTAAAATTTAAAAGTACTGTTTATAAGCGCGTATATTTTTATCGTTGTTTAAAAACTGGAATACTGAAATATTTATTTTTTAATAATTTCTAAATAGTTATTTTTACTTCGTT
>JABFOX010003471.1:0-10304 GCA_022817665.1 Axea sp. ZL-2020
GATTTTCTACATAATTTACCGCACTGATACGTCAGCTTCTACAGCGTTTTACATGTATTTTACCCTTAATTATAGGCAACCCGACGCTCTCGTGATTATTCAAGGATTCATTATGACTGTATTTAAGGGTGCATATATCTATATTCAAGACAATTTTTCTTTCGTTGATCAAAACATGTACATTTTTTTAAATTGTGTCAGTTGTCAGAGATGCTATTATTCTATTATTTTGAATTGTTCAAATAAATAAAACTAAACAAAAGATTATTAATTTAAAATAATAATATATTGACCAGTCAATAAGTTTTAATAATATTAATACTTTATCAAAATGCACAAAAAAAGAAAATTAAAATGACTATTTAATTTTATATTTTATATCATAAAAAAAAAAAGAATTACTATCTTGATTTACTATGCAATATTTTATTAATTGTGTATAATTAAAGGGTCTATATTTATATATTTTTTTTATTCTATAATGTTAGTTTTAGTTTATAGTAAATTTTATTCGTTAGAAAACAAAATTATGCATATTTGTTATTAAAAACACACATTCCGGATATATTTTAAAATACTACAATAGGAATCAAAATTTCTTGATATTTTAAATAATCTTTAATATATTTTAATACGATTAAAATTAAATATATTTTACATAAACAATTACAATATATTTTGGCATTGTTTTATAAAGTATTTGTAAAGTTTTATAAAATGAAATTTATTATAAATATTTACGAATTAAAATTATATAAGAATAAATGACTAAAAGTAAAAAAAATGTTCACAGTCTTTCAATTGCATTAAATGAATGTTTAATAAAACTGGCGCAGGATTTGAATTTTGTGTCGTTTGTTCGATGAAGTGTTGTTAATGAAAAAACAGTTATTATAAAACCTGTTTAGTAATCCTAAACTACGAGCTCTCATATCATAATTTTTTTTATTACTAACACTTAATCGAACAAATGGCGCAAAAATTCAAATTTTGCGTAAATTTTAAGATTTTTTGTATTAAAAATGCAAAATAGAACATTAGTATATGTTAATAAAGCATATTTTTTAATTTAGAATAGGACTGTATCGTTTAAAAGATACTAAAAACATTTTGTCTGCATTATATTATTTAGTTTTAAATTAGACGAATAATAATGACTGCAACTTATTTGTTTGATTAATTGTATGGTCATTTGTTCAATTACATGTACTTCAGCTATGGGAACCTATAAAAATTAAAAAAAAATCATTCATTTTATAATTATTTGGATCAGTTCAAATCACATCATTTGAGTTTAAATACTTGTTTGACACGCGTCTGTCAACTGTGTTTATAGAAATATTGTTATATTTGTTAATACGTTAAAACAGAACTCTTTTTTTCTGAATAAAGAATTTTGTGTAAAATCGTTAGTATAATTTGTACCATTATATTAAAGGTAATGTAACTAAACATTACCAATTTATATTATTACACGTAAAATATATTCCTCGACTCATGATATTTTTAAAAACATATTTATATAATATTTACGATGTAGAATATGTTACAATTACATAATTTCTTTACAATGCAGTACAATTGGTAGTATTTTAATTCGTGAAACAAGAAACTTCACGAAAAAGCAAATACAAAATTACGTAACAAGAGCACCGGCTTCTAATGACATGTTAAAAACTCACGTTATAAAAACAGTTACGAAACGTAAAACATTTTTAGATTTTGATATCTCTAAAGACTGCACATTATCGTTACCAAATATGCGATAAATGCAGGGTTATCGTCTGGCTCCTTTTGTGTTTCAAAGTATGTAATAATCATTTTATGGATAATCATATTTTTTGTGACTACATCAAAGGCATTAATTAGTATAGAAATATGATTTCGTCATTTATTCAAAATAATGTCAATCAGGTTTATGCACACATTGTCGACAAGAACGACGATTATTTAAAAATTATCGTCGTTGATAAAGAGCAAGTAATCTAAGCAGGGGACTTGCTTTACGTCGAGGGAGACAGTCGGTGTTATGTCATTGCTCCAATGCCACAGCAGTGCTGAGTTACCATGGGATGTCCTATGGTAAGCACATGTCGTCTACAGAACCGTTTGGATTTCTAATGGTGCATAACTGAATATCTTTGAATTTGTGCTTCTCGACAACTGAGGCAGATAAAAGCAAATTGAAAAAACATGTAAAACGTTTATATATTTTGCAAAGCGGATTAAGGTATATTTTTTGTGTTATGTCGTTGTTTTAATAACCCTGAAAAAAAGTTAAAATATAATTCGAATGAAATGTCAACGTTGAAAACTAAATAAGGAATTAAAGTGGATGTAAGAAAAGGAAATGCTGTATTTCTTTTGGTCTAGTTTTACACACATCTGAAAACTTTAAACATATTTTTAGATATTTCTACAAATAAATCTTAATTAAATTATTTCAAGAATAGTAGTTTTCGAAAAAAAAAAAAAAAAACTATAAATTTTAAAAAAAGTATTAAAAATGAAATTTATTTATAGTTTGATACATTTAATAAATTTTCTGTAATGTTTTTTGGAATTTTCCATTACATTTGCAGATATTTTTCCATGACAAATTTCGATAAAATTTGAAAAAAAAAAAATTAAAACTGATATAAAATTCACACTAAATACAGGAATATTATAAAAATTGTTAGCTGTATCCAAAATATTAAAAATACTAAAATTTTGTAGTGTGGAGTGTCAACAAATTTTTTTCATAAAGAAAAAGGATCTACGCAAAGAAATACGTGATAGAAAGTAATTGAAAATAATGATAAATTATTTAAAAAGTTATTTAATTTATTATTAATATATGATTTCTTTTTTTGTGATCACATGGTAAATAATAGATGTAATTCTTTCACCAAAGGAATTTATTACAAGAAATTTGCTTATATAAAATTCTTTTATTTCGATTTTATTTAATTTCTAAAATTAAAATTTGTAATTAAAGTAACAACGCTGTTAATTTTATTTCATTAACTGGAACTGATACCAATAACATTTTGTATGTTGAAAAAACCTGTGAATTTCGTTTTTAAAAAAGTAAGATCAAAATTGTAAAATGTGTGCGTTTCCTTAAAACTGTCATGAAAATATTTCTTCAAAAACCTAATTTCAAATACCTAGAAAAATTTTACATTTCATAATTATTTTTAACGGTTTGAAAAAAAATTAAAAAATTATAAAATTATAAAAATACAAAAATACAAAAATGTATACCTGTTCCATTTGATGAAATTTATTCAATATTTTTAATTTAAAAATATTCCGAAATATCCAGTACATTACATTTTTTAATCACTTTAAATTACAATTTTTCAGATAAGGATTTACAATGAATTCGATATTCTATAAAAATATAGTTAAACAAAGCTATGAATGGGTACGTTGCTAGAAAAATTTTAAATACTTTTTTTTTTATGTTATACTGTTAATTAACATGATCATGTATATTTGTTGTTACAGATAACTATTTCAATATTAATTATTTTTGTTAAAAGATAACATACTCAACAATTTACTTTGTTCATAAAAATTTAACACTGGACCTTGAAATAACACTAATTGTACATTTTACTTTAATTTTTAAAATTACTTTAATAATATCGTATCTGCAATTAGGGCTCACTTCGTTAAACTTAAACTATTGAAATCTTATACATAATTATTCAAATTAAAAAACAAATTGATCGTAAATAAATATTAAAATGTGTATTTTTTGGAAAATTTTAGTGCCAATAAATCAAATATTTAACATTTTCAAAGTTGCATATTTTAAGATACACTGTTTGATCTTTTATTATTCATATATAATATTATTTTTATAAAATTGAATCATTCTTAGCAAATAATATTTCTAGAACGTTAGAATTAACAAAATTAAATTTAAAAAACCATGACCTACGAAATACAAGTCTTACAACATAGTCATTTAGATACGATAGGTCTTTTAAACATGAATTTCATTTGAAGCCTAAAAAAACTGAAGTGATAGTTTGTTGTAAATAAGTGCATTCTGGTACAGTGGCTGTATTATAAGTATTGCATTTCATAGTTTCAGAGTTCAGTTCATCGTGAATGTAATTTAAATTTACTAAATATAATCTTAAATATGGCCTGTATGGTTAAAAATAATATTGTGCGATTATATAATATTACTTAATATTAATTAGTATTGCTTGAAAATAGGGATTTATTACAACTTACTGGCATTTTTACATTAATTTTCATCTACTTATAAGTTTGTATTTTTTAGTCTAAATATTTTATTTTATCCAATAAACAGCTGCATAACAAAAAATGCTTTTCAGTTTAATAATAGAAAATTAATGTATTAATTTTATTTGAGAATCTTTCGCTGTATTTAATTATAAAATTATTAAGAAAAATATATTTACTTGTGTCATATCTAAAGCATAAGATTTGGCATAGTTTTATTTCCAGTTTTTGTTTAATATCCTTTTTAATTAAAATTATACAATTGAAAATATGAAAAAAATTACGTAAAAAATGATTTAGTTATGAAAACATTTACGTTAAAATATATCAATTTATAATTATTTCTATAAAGCATAAATAATGTTAATTTTAGAGGAATTTTATATTAAAAACAAAAACATTTTTTGCAAATCTGTTTTAAAGTTTTATCACGCACTTTCTAAATTACAGTGTTAAAATGTAAGAAATAAAGATTCGTTAGAAAAAATAATATTGATGTCACATTCGAAAACTTTAATAATTTACTTTATCATTACTTCATGAATATTTTAAATAAATGTGCAATAGAAAAAGGACACATTTTAAATGGATATATTAAAATATAGAAACAAGACAGTTTTATTTGTCTTTTTTAAAATACAAAATAATATGTAAAAATTATTCATAACTCAAATGAAAAATAAATTAGTCAGCTTTAATTAAAGTAAAGAATTCTTTAATAAATCTATAATTATTATACATATAATGTTTTTTAATAAATTTATGCTAACGGTACTTAAACGCAAGTCTATGTTTTCGCCTCCAAATACAACCAAATATATAGATATTCCCCAGATATGAAATTAACCATAAATTTAATTTGCAGGATTTGGAAGACTGTCCATTTAATACCAAAATTATTGTATCGTTTTGTTTATAATAATAAAAAAATAAACAACTGAATTTCGTCTTATTACTTATGATTCTGAACTTCTACCTTTGCACTACTTTCCGACAGACACTGTACAAAAAGTATATTTTTTATAATCATAACAATTGTGAACCTTAAAATCAAGTAATTAGAGAAAACAAGAATGACGTAAAATCAAAGAAATAAATGTGAGGTACATGAAAAGTATTTGAGACATGCAAAGATCAATAATTATGTCGTTCAAGCGATGACCTTAGTCCGGCGAAAGAACGCTATATCTAAAGTAGAAGGTTCTACCCAATTCAATTAAATATTAAAGATGATCTATTGTATCTTATTTTGTACGTGTCAAACATGATCGAGCAAATGTACATTAACGCACAATACAAATTTCTTTCTAAACTTATGGAGAATGAAACATTCTTTCTTACTTTCAGATTTCACAAATTTGTTCCTCATACAAATCTGTCTTCAATGCTTTCATGACACAAAGCACAACATAATTCCACAACTCGATTATTCTCATGTCAGCAAAACGATTTCATTTAATAGAAATCATATTCCAATCTCCATTGCAATTTGCGTTCGAAATCATAACAATGCGACTAGAAAACAGATCCGGCTTAATTTCTCAAAGAGAAATTTAGTGAATGCGTGTCGCATTCACGGAAGAAAGCGCAATGTTACATATTAGTTCATTTCTCGTTCAATAATCAGCCGTTTCTGTACACGCGTTTATTCACACCATTAAAGTTTATAAAATGTTGATTCGGTCGATTACTTCGACTGTATTCCAGCCTTTTATCAAGAGAAATGATTAAATTGTGAATTTAAAAACGAGCCATTACAATCATTTAAAAAAGTCACATTTTTACATTATGGAAATAACGAGAAGGTTGAGAAGAAAATTCAAGTTTCAAATGACTCTTTGGATCGAAAATAGGTATCGACGAAACAATGTTGAATGGGTTTCAAAGAAAACTGCAATGAAAAACAGTAATGAAGTTTATTAACTTCAACCAAAAGAAAAGGTGACAGTTTGATTGATCTACTCGAGGAGCAAAAAGTGACTTTATCAAATAAATCAGTACATTCGTTCAAGATTGGAAATGAAATTAATAAGTCATGTAAGATTCATTTCATTGTAAAAGAATAAAAAATGTAACAAATGAGTTAAAAAATTGGATACTCAAAAATCGTTAGCAAGGCTAAAATTCACTCGTTTTTCGTGACATACTGCAACAGACGAGCCTTGATACACGGTTGATGTAATACAGTCCGTCAGGACTTTTAGATATAAAATCCAATTACGATATCCAATAATTCGAAAGGTGAACATTTATTTTTGGAAACATTAACATTTGTAAGATTTGAAATAAAATACAAATAAGAAGTATGTTTCAAAATAATATCTTCATTTTATTAATTCAATTTCTACTCTATTATATAGATTATAGTTTACTTTGTTTTAAATTTACTTATTGAAAAATGCAACTTTGTTCATAATTTTTTATATGCTCCAATTATTTAGTTGAAAATGTACATATGATTACTTGTTTGTTTAGTTAAAATATTTATTGCAAGAAATTTATAGTTGTGCACGAATAAAACATTGCACGATTGTCTACTTTACTGAAGCGATGCATTAGTTTATGCAGCGTATTAAGTATTTTATCCTTGATTAGATGCATAAAACATTTGTCCATTCAGATTCGAATCTTAATGATTTTACAGCTGTCTTTCATTAATAATGTGTAATAATTATGATCTACAAATTTGAAAAGTATCGCAAATTAACTTATCACGGTAGTGTCTCATTGGTCGATTCTCAAGCGCAGGGACGACGCAAGCAAGGGCTCTACTAAAAAGAGAATAAAATGAAATTAATATTTTTCATTTTTGATCATTCATTAGTAAAATCATTGTTTTTAATCATTAAGTGTGCAAAATTTTTCATTTTTTAATATTATTTAAGAAATTAATTGATAAAAAAAATCACACAAAAAAGCAAATGAAATGGAAACGTTATTAAAAAACTAAATAATCTTTAAGACTGCTTTATTAATGACATTAAATAATTATTTAAAAGACAAAAATAAATGATTGAAATAAAAATGGTTATATTATTTGATTAAATTGGTTTAAAATGTATGTTCAATTAATACATTAAGCGCCAAACCTGTTTTGTCTGTCATCCTATTTTTCGTTTCATTCTTCGTGAATGATATTGTCTTTGTTTTGTAATTATGTTTTGATATTGAAAACAAAAAAAAAATTGTCAGTGATTAAGTTTCCATTGAAATTTTATCTCGCGTCAGTCACCACTAACTGACGCGGTCCAAATGGAAAATACAATGTCAGACGCTGATAACTGATGCACTTAATGTGTTAATAAAATTTGTTCGTTATTTGAGAGTACACATTGTTATACAATATACTCTTATTATATGTATTTATTTAAAATTATTACACATTTTTAATTGTAAAAAAGCTGTGAGTCGTTGATTATTTTATTTTGTAAAATTATATCTATAATAGTCATAATAATTAAGGTGCAACAATTTGCATAAGTTTTATGTTTGCAAAAAATGAAAATAAGCTAAAAAGTTAACATAAAGTACCCCTTATTTGACATTATTTCTTCTGATTTAATGTTTAATTATTGTATCCCCTTTTATAGCAATATTAATCAATATTATTGTAAATAAAAAAAATTAACAAATCAATGCTTATGATTTAATGTATAAAATAAATTTTACAGACATGTTTCCAATATCTTTCTTATAAAAATTTGCGATTTTTAATTTCTTTATAAATTTATAAATATTAAAGGAATTTTAAAAAAGACAACAAAAATAAAAAGGAAAGTAAAATTATTAAATACCGAATCCGGTATTCATTCATTTTTATTTGATCCTGAAAAAAAGACAACTAACTCCGTCCCTGCTCCCGTAGCGAACCGATCGCTTCGCACCGCACGAGTAACCTTGAAAAGCCCACCCTCAGACAGAATCTCTGTGCGAGAACGTTTACTGCTCAGAAATTCGCGCATCTATCGAAACTCTCTTGTCACGGCAAGTTTCTCGTCAACGCTGTCCACGTCGCGTTACTTTTTATCTTGCGTAACAAAATGAGATTATGAAAAATATCTCGCTCTATTTCTGGCCAGTTAGATACTGTCATTTTAAAAAAGAACTGTTTCGGGAATTCAAATTTTCGCGGCTTCTTTTGCCAGAGTTACTGCTCGCGGATTCATTTCTCGAGGAAGCAGGAAGTAGGAGTGCGATTATGGATAGTGTTCCGAATTTAGTGTTTGTGTACGTTCGGTAGGGGAGAAAAAAAAGAGCCCGTGACGTGTTGACTGGAAGAGGTTATTTTTGCGGTTGTACGAGCCCGCACTCGAATGTTTGTGTGCTTTTAATCGCAACAGTTCGGATCCGGGTTGATTTGAGTATGATCGCGAACATAACCTAAGAAAATAAATAGATTTAGGTATTTTATTTTTTTCCTACTCTGTTTGTTTGACATTTTTGCAAACTTATTTTATAATTATTAATAATAATTCATAGTACAATATTTACCTTTGTAATAAATTTTTATTCGTTCTTAATACATTTTTAATAACTGACTAATTAATTGATTAATTAATTCATTAAATAAGCAATCAAATCATACAGACACATTTTTATTTACAGAAAATGTATTGCAAATATTTTCCACAGATGTATAATGACAATTTCCTTCGTTTTCTTTTATAAAATTTTACTCTTATTTCATTATTTAATCTGGGAACAGTTACAATCATGTGCTATGTCTTGCATTTGTAAATCATTTGTAGAAATATAATACAAAATGTCATGCATTGTATGTATATTGATTCAATATATATTTATTTTTACTTATTTACAAACAAAGCTATATGATTTAATGTTAAATGTAATTTTGATATGACAATAGTGGATCAAATATTAGTATTTGGATTTGCTGTGAAAGAATGTGGTACTGTGGTATTACGTAATTGTTGGTAAACAACTGGTTTTGGGGTTAGGATGGTACAACGTTCGGCAGCACTTCGGAGAAATGTTAGGATTCTCCTAGTGGGTGATCCTGGAGTTGGTAAAACATCGCTTATATTATCATTGGTAAGTGACGAGTATGCTGAAGATGTACCCAGGAAAGCGGAAGAAATCACAATTCCAGCCGATGTTACTCCAGAACAGGTGCCGACACGCATTGTTGATTATTCTGGTATATATTTAAACATTAATATTAATTAAACAGTGAAATGCTTTATTACTCAATTTAAAATGTTACTTTTCAATAATAAAGAAATTAATGTTAAACTGAAATATTCATTTAAAAAATGCTTTGATATAATGTAAAAAAATGTTTCAATAAATATTATTTATTTTGATTGAATTAAATAATTATTGTTATCATTTTTAATTATCTATGAAATTTCAAAGATACTTATTAATTTAATTTATAATCAAATTTATACTATATAATTAAAATTGTTATTATGATTTTATAAAGTATGTAGTAACTTTCATTGTCACATATTTATAATTATAATTATGATAAATAGATTAGATATTATAATTTATATCATTTTTAGAAGAAGAGCAAACAGAAGATCAGTTATGTGAGGAAATTCAAAAAGCACATGTCATATGTGTGGTTTATTCAGTCGAAGATGAAGAGACTTTGGACAAAGCTGCCAGCTACTGGCTACCATTGATCCGAAAATGTTCTATTAACAATAGATATACGAATATAGAAATACATATACGATATATGTATGCATTACAGAGATTACGGAAATTTTTGTTAACTTAAACTAAAAGAGACATTTTATAGTATTTTGTAATAAGATATAACTAATTAAAATTGTCCAATGCATTGGCGTTACAAATTATAACATTTTAGAATACTAAATTTTACATTGTGTTAGATTTTAATTGAAACGAATCATACGCAATACAATATACGCAGATATAATACGCACAAATACAAATACAAAAATTACTTTTTTCTCTAAAAAAAAAAAAAAAAAAAAAAAAAAAAAAAAAAAAAAAAAAAAGAAGAGAAAACAACAGAACTAGAAGGCGACACACAGCACACACGAAAGAAAAGCAGACGCAAG
>JABFOX010003472.1:0-10303 GCA_022817665.1 Axea sp. ZL-2020
AATGGTGAGCCTCACTTAACAAAAAAAATCATGTAACTATAATTTGAAGCTAACTTCAAAAAAAATTATTTAACCCCGGACACAAAAAATTGTCACCTTTTTAATTTATTTATTATGACAACCGGGCTCGTTTTTCAAATTAAAAATACCTTTAGGGCAATTTTAACCAATTTTTAATTGTGTTAAAATTTTTTTTTCAAGTTTTTAAAATAATTTTTAAAATTAATTTAAAAAAAAAAAAAAAAAAAAAAACACCACATACCGAATTTTGACTAAAAACGTTTTAAAAAATTCAGAACATCACTTTAAAAAGGCAGAAAACTACTTAAAATAGCGTGAAAATCACTAAATTAGTAGTTAATACCTATTTAAAATGTTTTTAATTTATTAAGCAGCAAAAATAATGTTAACATTGTAGAACATCACTTCGATTTGATTGATAAATCAAATTACCAATTTTAGCAAAATAAAACATAGCCAAACCAAACTTACTTGCCCAGCTTTATTATTAATATTCCTCTTATACTTTCTAAACGATACATAAGTTCATTTTTAATATATTATACAAGAGTATTTTCATCTCTGTTTTTAGTTTTCGTTGAAAAAAGCCTGGAGTATAACACATTTTCGATTTTTTAAATTGGGATTTTACACAGATCCATACTTTTAGATGAAGTATTATTTCTAATGTCTTGGAACTCGAATTTTGTAAAAAGTGTTATTGTGTAAGTATTACAATAATGTTTAGATGTTAGTAAATTCTAAATAAAGATTAAACTTAAAACTAATTGAATTTTTAATAAAGTATCATTTTCTTAGTATGTTAAGGACAAATTGATTTGTTTATCTATATAATATTGTAATGGTATTATTTTAAAGTACTTTAATTGTATGATGAGGTATCACAAAGCAATTATTATAGTTTGTATACCCCTTAAACCAAAACAATACCATATATTATAATTGAGTTTTTTTATTTCTTAAATTCTTAAAAAATACATTTTTTAAGAATGGAAAATATTAATAAATTTAAAAGTATACACCTTTAATTATCTCCAAGTAAACGTATTTTGAAAACCATACCTGATATGTGAACAAAAAATCGTACTTTACAAAATACATTCACATATTAGATTAAAATTCTAGATTTTTGAGTTGAATAAAATTTCCCACAGTTAAAAAATCACTCACTTATTAGTTTATGTTGGTACAGAGTGCAATATTACTTTTATTTAAGAAGACACTAACTACGTAACAATTCTTAATTACCAACGATTTCAATACATTTCCCGAAACTCCATCTACTATCTGTTAACGTTGATCTTGTTTTTTACAAATGAACTATGGATTTATAAAATGTGAATTTCTAAATGTATTCAATTATAAATGTAATTTGACAGTGTTTTTTAACTAATATTTATGTTTATATTTGTGCAATATTTGTATTCTCATAATAAAACGAATTTATGTCAAACAGTCAGTAATAAATATTCCAATAAACTCATGATCAAATAATGTAATAAATAAAATAATTTATCTTTCGGAATACTTCAAGGTATTCCGAAAATAAAGATAAAAGCTGCATTAATAAGATGTAACCTTAAAGTTGCGCGCGCCGTTAAAACTCACGTTTCTCGTTCATTTGACAGTTCGATGGATGGCGCAACGTATGTGTAAATTTGTATAAATGATAATGATGCATAGCAGTGGGACGGTGTGCGGCGCTAAACATCTGCCGCGCTTTTATAGGCCATTGGATTAATTAAAAATAATTCGTTTTTAATCAATGCATTGAATTTGAGTTAAACTTAAGATAACGCGACTGCACACGAGCAGCGAGGGCTTCAATTATATTTCTTTAACTCGCGATTAATAAGCTACGATGAGTGCTACATTATGTATTTTATTTTATGATCTCTCATTGCTGTTCCTCACTCTATCCTCGGACATTGACACGCGAATATGTAGTACTTATCGTTCGTAACAACGTCACCTAAGATTATGTGATTATTTGATTGTGGTTTATCAAATCGGAGCCATCTCGTCACGTAAAAAATCAGCCTTCGATTTAAGTAACTCTAGTCATTCAATTTAAGGTGAGTTATACCTTGGAGGTTATTCCGTAAAAGCACGTATTTACAAACAAGTGCTATTGTTATTACTCATGTCATTTAGCTGTCAAGTTATTGTGAGTTTTAAATAGTATTTTATTTGTCATTTATTGCGTATCTTTTACTTAATCGTCATTAATTTTACAATTTTCTTTTAACTTTATGGTTAAGTAATTATTCCTTGTTTATTAAACATGATGCAAAATTTGTTATTAATCAAATTAATGAAGTGCTGTATTTCCTGATAAAATGAACTTTGCTAAATTATTTATTTAATGTAGTCTAATAAAAATTATAAATTTATGTATATAATTGTATAATAAAAATCATTTAGTACTACGATGTATACATATACTTTTTTAATTTAATAACAAAACCTCTCACTAAACAATCACTCATTTAAAGCCTCATTATATTTATTATTTCTAAATAGAGCTATTATTTGGAAAGCAATATTTGAAAATGTTTATTAAATACCAATTAACGCGTGGAAAAGAGTAAAAATTACCTGCAAAATGTTTTATAATGTATGAATGTACAGGTACAGCATAAAATTATAATATGTAATTACTCTTACAATCTAATCTGCTGTAGAACTAAAATATGGAATAAATTTATGGTTGCGTCTTCTAATGATACTCTTATGCACATAATTTTACATAAGTCAATAAAAGTATTCGACATAATTCTGTAAAATAAATAGAACATTGCATTAATTGTTTGTGTAAAAATTGTTTTCAAATAGAAAATTGCATTAATCTTTCAAATTTATTATTATTATGTTTCATTTATGTTAAAATGTTTACTATATTTAATGTAATTTATTTTTGTCAACATTAAAAGAATTAAATTTCAAACTATCATAATTTTATATTGTATTATTTATTTGTATAATTCAATAAAAACATTTTTATTTATATAAATAATTTAATGTTTTTGTTCTTGAGTTAAAACTTCAGTCACATTTGACGATATTTGCTTATAATCTAATTGATTTAAATTATAATTAAAAGATAGATAAATATTTACGTTTATTGTATTATAATGATTAATCATATTAAATTATAATATAATGTATTACATATATTATAATTAAAACTTATCGGAGGTTTTGAAATGCTTATTTTTTGTTCATTTCAAATAATACTTTTCTTTAATATTTTATTCATTGTCTTTCTGTATGTGTCATTGTTCGAGTGATTTAATAACTAGATATTTGAAATTTTGTTTAAAATTCCTTTTCTAAACTCTATTTTACTTGAGATTTTAAATATGTATCTAGAGGTAAGTAAATTATAATAACAGCTTTTTAAAATATTTATAAAATATTTTTTAAATTTAACAAAATGCTTATAATAAATTTTTACTACAAAAATATATCTCTTGTATTAAATTTGTATAAACATTATTTATAAATAAATATTATGTAAAACTAATTATTAAAAAAAGTTATTGTAAGTACTTATAATATACATCTTATATAATTATTACATTTATGTATATTATTGCACCAAACACAATTCCATTTACATTTTTAATTTTACATTTTGAAAATTTGTCTGCAATGTATTTTATTGTATGTGACGTGCATTTAAATTTGTCTTACAATAAGTATTTGTTACTTATGGCATGTAAAAATATGTTTGTAATTAGTTTCGTTCTATACAGACATAATTTATAAAAAATTGTAATGCTATATATGAAATTTATCATTCGCATCAACGAGGTTTGTTAAGGTAAAATCGTTGCTACAGTATTAGCCAGAATCTAATCTGGCTAGAATGTCTATTAAAATTTGTTGTTTAATTTAATGTGTATTTTTAAACTAATAAAAATGTTACTGTTTTATGTAATGTATGTCACACAAATTTATCCAATAATATGAAAATGTAATAAATTATTAATTATATTATATTAAAATTTGAATACACTTTTTAAAGCTACTCCTTAGATGGTTTAAAGTAATACTTGGCTCATTAACCATTAAATGAAGAAGTTACAATGTTATTAAATGTCATTAGAAACACAGCAATTCCTAATAATAAAACAGTATTATTGTATGTATTAATTTTTTATGTTGTTTATAAAGTAACTCTAAGTATTTGGTGTAATATAATTTATTCGTTTTATTTTTTTAACTGATATTATTGCACATCTAACATAATAATTATTGTTTCATTTTATTTTTTGGAATAATTAAAACGCACGTTTAAAACTGCTTAAACACATTTCCATTACATCAGACATTTTTTAAGTTATTTTTAAGTTTTTTTTTTTTTTTTTTTTTTTTTTTCATTTCCATCAATATTTCTAAGTGAAACATTATGAAAACCATAATTACTTTCTTATCAGAAAAATTGAATAACATTGCAATTATCCAAAATATTGTGAAGGAATTTTTCGAAATCTCTGTTTGTAAGGTCTCGTAGAGTATTTCACTCTCTACAAAACCAAAAAAAAATAAATAAATAAATATAAAACAGTAATTCACATGTCGTCTGTATAACACCCGCATATTATTTATACGTAAATAGTTAACATCGTGACTCAAAACTGAATAAATTCCACCATTGATTTAAAAGTTAGTTTTTGATTTAGAACGGTTTAGAAACGTTTAACACGTGGTTAATTTAGCTTTTGATATTTTCCCTAAAATGTTCGATTATAAATTCGACATTAAACTTTGGTGACGAACTGATTAAATATTTGCACAGTATAAATTGTAATGAGTGTACAAAAGAAACGAATTGAAACAATCAAGTACTTCAACTAATTGATATTTACCAAGAGGTACACCGTGATTTTATTGACGTTTCGCTAATTAAAATTTGGTCGGTTTACTAACAAGTGATTATAAATGTGTGAAGATTGAGTCCTTGCTGCAGTAGAACTGCGACAAAATTAATCGACTATTATGTGCATGCCGTAATCAAACAGTTTCTAACGTCGGATATTAATATCTAAAATTATATAAGATGTACAAAAAGGTGAGATATGATCAAATATCCCGTGAAATACACATTGTATCTGAAAATAACCAATACTCATTTGACACTGTTAACGAAAGCTACACAATGATGCAAGATTTGACCCCCTATCCCCACAACCCAATCACCTGGATAGAAAATGCCGGTGAAGCTAGCAGCAACTTTGAAATGTTAAATGAGGAACGCCATGTTTTATTGTAGATTTGAATTCTATGTCACAAAATATATCAAGGTTACGTGAATAATGTTTTTTTGCTTTTTTTCAAATTATGTCTATATCAAAATTTCTCATTGATCATTTATCGTCATTACAATGAAATTTACAGGTTAAGAAATTTAAAAATAAATCATCTCTCGATTTAATGATATTAATTGTGATAATTCTAACCTGTTATAAGTCTTAGTTAAAGGATAATTCGAACAAAATTATTCAAATAAAACCAATAGATTTGTGACGTAGGATCCAAATCTACAATAAAAAATATGAATTCGTGTTTAAAATTCTAAAACTTGTTATACATTTGAAATTTTTAGGCTTTAGAAATTTAGTACATTTCTTTGAATTTAAAAAAAGTGTTTCGTTTGGCACAGTGCAGTATGATTATTACGCAAACTGATATAAATGATCAAAACTGTAGTGCATTAAACGTTGATGAACTGTTTTATTCGTGTACAATTAGAAACATATATAGTAATAAACCAGACGATGCACATCGAAGACGAAGCAAAATTGCAGAATTTCGATAAAATGTTAATAATTAATTGACTGCGTCGTATTATTATCAATTTTGTTTGTTTTGCAGTTAATCAAACTGGAGGTTCATGTGTATTTTCCTATATTTCAAAACTCCGTTTTGAAGAAACCCACTTTTTTGACTTAATAGATTTTATTACATGAACTCCGATTTATAACAGGTTCAAATAAATTCTTATAGCATAATATCGGAAATACTCTTATTGTAGGATCAATATTTACAGCCAGCAATTTAAGGAGAATTCTCATATACGCAGACATCACCTCGATATCGCATAAAATTTTGAATTTTCAAATACAGATAAGTTTGTCACATTAGATTGATAATTTCCCATAAATCACTGGTTATAACATACTAGTTTTATTTTATGTTCATAAATGTTTCCTTATTTTTATAAGCATAATATCTAAGATCAATTAAATATTATCGGTTCTACGTGACAAAAATGGTGTTTATCACGATATTTCAATATTTGACGCTTTTGTATTTCTGTATTAAGATTTAGTCATACACTAACATAAAATTAAATAAATAATAAAAAAAAATAATAATATGCATTGGGTGTTCAAAAAGTCCTTGGAAAATCAAAGATATAGACATTTCGTAGCATCGAGAAAGATTCGTGTTTATTAAGCATGAGTAATTCTTGCTTAGTTACTGCGGTCACAATTTTACCTATAGCCGTCACATCGTTTACTATGTTTTCAAAAATAATGTGTATTCTCTCTTTTTCTAACGAATTATTGAACGCCCCGCATACCTTACTCGATCTCTTTAAGAAATTAATTTTGCGATAACAAAATCATTTGAGATGCTGCTCAAAATTATTTTAAAAGTTATTTACAATTAGAAATACGATTCATAAAGTATTTTTAGCTTATTCTTTTATTTATGGAGTAATGTCAGTGATCGTACCATTAGAATAGCATTACCCGAATATATGGATCATAAATTACTTTATACATTTAATATATTATCAGTCACACCGCTACTCTTTATTTTTATATTGTTATACTACTGTGTAATACAAAGTCCTTATATCTTTTGAATTTTAACAGTTCTATCTGTTAATCGTATTAATTATTAATTACTTTATTTAGTACAATATTTACACATATATTCATAAAAAAATACAATTATTCACAAACATTTAACAATTTCTTTCTTGTTTTTAATTTAATAACATAACGTCAGAATTCATTCTAAATTCATGTTAAATATATAAAATAATATCAAATTTACTCATATTCCATTGAAATACTAATGCACATAATGTACAATATAATTACATAGTTTGCAATATCCAACATCCCGGAATTACAGAACTGAGTTACAATTCGATAGTTAAGAAATCGAAAAGTGCTGAATTATGATTAATGCGCAGTAAAGTGACGAAACCTATCAGAATCGTAGCGTTAAAAAAAATCTTGAATAACGATTTTTTTACTTTTACTGTAAGATTTTCGATAGGCTTTGTTTTACCATTAGAATTTACCTATTACTTTTGTAATAATTTTACTCAGAGTGCGCTATTCGTTTTTTAATTGCTGTTTTAAATATAACTGAGAATGTATTAAACATAATGAGTCCCAGAGTGAACGTTAACGAGAGTACTATTTCTTGTGTTGTTTTTTTGAAATTATACAATACTTGCATACTTCAGACCCAAAATAAGTTTGGTGGCTTAAGCAAAATAAAAAGAATTATAGTGATCTAAATTATTATCTGATAAGGATACTAACAATATTTATATGCGTTACTAAGTACAAGTTCTTCATTGTAGTGTAACGACGAAAAGTAAAGTAAGTAATATGGCTTCATTTCGAAATAAGATGCTAAGAAGCAAATCATGATATCTCACAATAATGATAAATTCATTAAAAATCAATTCTTTGCTATTTTAAAACGTCGTGATTTAAACACGGTTAGAAAAAAATGAGTTAGTTCAAAAATGTATAGAAGCGAGTCCACTAAAAACTGGCAAAACGTATCGATAAATTATTTGAAAATATTAATACAAATACGCGGAGTAATGATTATGATATTCATCATTTATTTTAAATACTTCAGTAATGTGGTATTTTGCGATAAATAAATAAATATTTTAAAAGACGTGTAAGACATATATGAGCGGGCATTTTAATTGCACGACGCGAAATTGAATTGTTGATGATGATGAAGAATGAAACAAAACTCGTAATAAACGAACAAATCATTAAGTCACGTTTTAATTCTTCATCTGTTGCAAATTTACTGAGTTATTTCTACGGTCAACCCCGCAAATCCAAGAAGTCGGGAACATAAGTGTGATCATTTAAATAATGTATATATTTCACAATTTTATTATTAAACCAGCGTTTTGTTTGTGATAAAAAGGTAAGGTACTACGCATAATCCAAAGTTTAAATTGGATGTTTCCAAACATACAACTTCTGCTTGGCTCAAAATACATTTCCATTTAAAAGTTACATACCGTTAAAAGAACACCGATTGCGCGATTACAGAAATATCAGATTGGGTGCGTTACGTATCTAAACACATGTTCGATGTTTTTCTGTTAATTGGACAATATTAAAGACAATTGTAAAAGAGATAATCCGTTCTGTGATATCGGCAAAAACTCCAAAATGACAATCCTTAACAACTTATCATCAAAGACTGCGGACCAGGCTTCAATGACTGCTTTAATTGCAGCTCGCAAAGTCATTAAAATTCCAAGTGTCCGAAAACAGAATGAGAGCGTAAATGTTTTAGTTGTCAGCATATTGAAGAAAAATGTTCAAGTGAAGCGGTAAATACCACAGCTAACTGTTGTAATTAATTGTAATTATAAACTAAAGGAAAGTTAATGTTTTATTAAACTCAGGTGACGACTCTTTATTTACGAGATCAGACGTATATTATGTGAGATGAAAATCAAAGAATGCCATTACTTGAAACGAGACAAGAACGAAAAATGAAAACAAAGCATTTTCATTTGTCAAAAATCTATTATATTCTTCAATATTGCTTCTATTATGTTCCAGCTTTCTTCTAATCTTAAATATAGTATGATTTGTCAAAGACATCAAAATATCCTTTAATTTTGCATTTAATGTCTTCGTTTGGTGCAAATTTCTACCACTGGAGTCACATCTTCAAGTGTGCAAACAAATAATGGTCATTGCAGCTAAATGTCAAGAATACGGAGGGTGTTGAAGCAACTCGTATTTCAATTCGTTCAATTTTGCGTCTCTTTCCTCGATTCGTGCGTCAGTGAATTGTTTTGACAAAAACAGCATTTCTTTCTTCATAATGCATAGTCTTTCACTCCAGATTTCATTGAGTTTAATAATATTGCAGAAGCATATCTTGTTACTGGTTTTAATTTCTCCAGACAGTCTATGAATATGACTCAAACACCCCGAAAATTACTAACCGAGAACTTTCCAATTGGTTGTTATAACTTTAGTCATTTTAAACAACTTTTACCAAGTTCCAACCACTTTGTAAACTACCTTTTTAACTCAAGAACGAAGCAATGGATCCAACGTTTCATCCATTGTTATAAATCAGTACAAAATGTGTTCGGGCTACGCTTGAATTGCTCTAAACAGCGATTTGTATCATCAATATGTTGCTGTTTTCGATCGATTGCTAGAAAATACGGTACCGATTTTGCACAAAGCTTCTTTTTTTGTAAACGTTTATGTAAAGCATACCATTGTGATAAAATCTTTTAGAGGTGTACCAGCTTCAATGTCTAAAACATTCAATAATATCGACGCTTACATAGCAACACTTAAACTCGCTAAACCCTTGAGGAATCGTTATTTTCAACGGCGCAAATGAACTCCAGCGCTTTTACAACCATTCTCGTTTAGGATGATCATTTTCCTTAAAAATCTATATTTAATTAACACGTGAAATAACTTTTCTACCATTGTTCTCAGACAATAAAAAATCACGTCACTTTCACAACTGAAATTCGTAAACTAGTACTTATCGTAAATATTTTATTCGTGATGCCATCTAGTGGTGCGTCCCGGATCTTATCACTCCAAATAATATATCAAACCAGAAACAGTGCGTTTAAACAATTGTTCGATTTCATTTAAAAGTATTGATTCGAGCAGTATTTCCGAATGAATTTAGAGTGACACTAAATACAGATTAAAACATGTATAATATTTTGAAGTTATTTCATATTCTGTCTTAGTTCATGAATTATTCATTGCCGTCGATATCTTGAAAGAACTTATAGTTAACACAAAAGGTAATAAAATTAATGTTTACAAATTAATCAACACTTCAAAAAAAAAAAAAAAAAAAACAAAAAAAAAAAAAATAAAAAAAAAAAAATAGAAAAAAAAACAAAAAAAGAAAAAAAAAAAAAACACAAAAAAAAAAAAAAATAAACACCACTCCACACAAAACAAAAAAGAAAAATTAATATGTAGAATTTTTATGC
>JABFOX010003473.1:0-10303 GCA_022817665.1 Axea sp. ZL-2020
TTATATAATATACAGTAGAATAGTTATTATATTCTACTGTGAGATAAAAGTATTATGTTAAAAACTAATGGCTAATAACGGTTATTTTTATTACTATTATTTACTAATTGCTTAAACATTATTTTTCTCAACATGGATTTATGTTCCAATTTTAAAAGAGATTCTGAAGATAATCGCACATATAGATCAA
This sequence comes from Axea sp. ZL-2020, assembly GCA_022817665.1. NCBI lineage: Eukaryota > Metazoa > Arthropoda > Insecta > Hymenoptera > Scelionidae > Axea > Axea sp. ZL-2020. The sequence continues at coordinate 191 of JABFOX010003473.1, forward strand.
AACATAATAAAATAAATCAAAACGTTTAAAAACGACTTTTGTTATCTGTTTATACAAATTGGTTGTTAATCTTGGATAAACAATAACAGTTCAGTTGCATTCCAAGAATATTTAATTTTTATTATTTATTGCTTTTTAACAATTTACAGAATATTATTTAAAACAACACCAAATATTATTACCTAATGAATTTAGATGGAAAAATGGCTGTGTTTTTTGTTTATATAACATTATGTTGTAGTTTATTGCTTCATATTTTATAAAAAAACATTTCAACAGAATATTTTACCTAAAGATAAAAGATAAACTCATCAAATTATAATGTTTTTGTTGCGTAATGAATATGTAGATTTATTAGAATACATAACTTTACTTAAATTAAAAAGTCATGTCTAGAACCATGGAGTACGTTTGTTATAAATTGCATTATTAAGCACAGTTAAACTACGTCAGTTTACAAGCTTCGTTATTAATTTAATAAAATTGGTGATTATAATTTTAATTAATAAAATACATTGTTCGATTTTCTTATTTATATTGTTTACGTTCTCCGACATTTCATGGTACTTGGTGTTTCTCCTTATTTATCTAATATACAGATTTTAGCCATAGTTTGTTATAAAATAAAACAATTGTTTAAATGAAAACTTGCGATTAATCGATATATTATTTAAGTTCTAAAAAATGTTTTTCAATTTTATTTATATTCTAGAAATTCCAAGAACACGTGGAAAATATTAATCTCAGATATAATAAGTACATCATTTTTTCATGACCATGCTATTAATATCTTGACTAATAGATAATAATACTCATTTCAAAACTATATATTTTTAATTTACAAATAACCATGTTCTTATCTTAATAGTGATTCTCTTCAAATCATACAATGTAAAATAATATTAATACTTTTTGCCATGTTAATTCAGCGTTAATAGAACTAAACTCTTAAAAATATCATTTTTATCTTAATTTTAATATATAAAATAAAAAATAATAAATTATAAATAATTAATTTAAAATTATTACAAAAGGAAAATTTCAGATCTTCTCAAACATTAAACATTTTTTATGATCATCAATAGTATTTATCGCAAGAAAAAATGTGAAATTTTCCTATTGCAATAATTTGAAATTAATTGTTTCTAATTCATTTTGTCTTACTTTATATACTAAAACAATTAAACTACTAAGTTAACGTGATAGTTTGACCTATATTAACACCGTATTAGCATTACAAAGAGTATTAATATTATTTTAAAGTTATGATCTCAGTACAATCGCTATTATGGTCGGAATATAATTATTTATAAATTTTATAAATATACAAGTATACACAATATCATATATGTAATTCTACTGTTATTACCATTGAGAAAATTTTATTCCAATAAAATGTTCTAAAATTAGACGTGTATTTTAATGAATTTCGTTAACCTATTTCTATATCATCAGCGTGTTAATAATTAGTTATACAAGATAATTTTCTTGATCAATTTGAATTGACTTAATTATACGATTATACAATTATACGTTCATGTTAAATTGTAGGAATGTTTGCGTTTTTATTTTTTAATTTTCTTCTTCTTTCGTTATTTTACTCAAGTTCTAAAAATACTATATACTTTTCCAATATTTTTCATGGTCGTACTACGTGGTAAAAAAAATACATAAATTACAAAATCCTTCTTAAACTTCACCTTGTAATGGAATGAATATGAGCAAAGTAGCGACTCCAGTGACCGCCGAAATGTTGACTTCTCTGAACATGAAATACGTAATAATGATTGTCTCGAGAGGTCCAATCCAAAGGTAATGCAGAAAAATGATCGCGACGTCGAACCGGTTGACATCATTGGACAGCAGATTGACCGCTTGGCCGCCGGTGGTATTGCCCAGCGCCGTCCTTGATAATCTCAGTGCCTTTCTATAAATGAGCGTGCAGCAGGCTACGCGCATTTTCATTCCCATATGTAAAATCGCCATCATGTAAGGATGAATGACAAAGATGTTTATGGCGGAGTACAAGATGATACCAACTGCGTATAAATATGCTTGTGTTATATCTACGTTCTCTTTGGTAAAATATTCCAGCATGTAGGCCAGGAAAACCGGCTGTAACACCCTAAAAATGAAAGATGGATTAGTAAAAAAAGAAAGATATTCCACCGTAATAACTATCTTACAACAGAAAAAAAACCAAGGTCTAAAATAAATGACGAAGGACTTTCATACGAGTCCATCTTTTACGATTCATTTCAAGATTTGAATTATGTGATGTGACTGCGTTATCTAAATGAAATTTCTCGAACGCATCGATTAGTCATTTATTAGTAGTCGGAAAAAATCAATGAATGAATTTGAATCAACAAAGATTCCTTGCAGAAATGATTGTGCACATTCATTTGTACTATTTTTATACAGTTTATAAACTGTGCTTCGTTTCAACGGCTTTCCGTGATAAAACGAATGTGTCAGATTTAAGAAGTGGAAAGCATTGTTGTTATACTTATTCGAACGACAACATTATGAATGAAGTAACACAGTAGTGTATAATTGAAAGCAGTGAGGCTTATGCGTTTTCAAGGTCCTAGTAATTTGTCAGTATCGCAACTCCTTGAAAAAGACGTATCGTTTAATAACGAGTAATCACAAATAAATTATTGTCACACAATAAGAAGTTGCAAAATTTTCTTTTTTTCTTTTCTTATATAACTCGTGTTCTTTTAAACTAACAATTCAAAGGATGAAACAATTCATAGTTATTGGTAACAATACGTTTGTAAAGTTAATCTTGTGCAAACGTTATGCAGAAAATTTAAAAATTATGATTTTGGATATGAATTTTGATGATTAACTAAATTGGTATCTATTTAAAAATTAAATGAACTACAGCAATAATCTCAAAAAAGTCGTACTAAAAAACGAATAACTCAATTGTTAGTCGCAATCTGACGGGGCTCTAATAACTTAACGATTTGGGAGTCTCCTCCGAGCCTTGGGATAGGTCCGCCGACACGAGAGATTTGTTCTGTGGCCTAAAGTGATGGATCAGTTGTTTCAGAAACAACGGCTGCATCAATCTACATAATTCCAACAAATGTTTGCGGTCATTCGCTCTTCCACAGTTTTCTGCTTTCATGTTCAATGCATTTTAATATTCAAAGGTGGTTATGGTAAAATTCCATTTTACCATATTCTTAAATTGAAACAACGAAATTATTAGGTATTGAACCACCATAAAAATTTGTGGCTTTATATACCTCAAAGCAATTTCCATCACTGCTAGACATAATCCATAGAGCATGATTCGAGGACCGAAACATTTCGCCAGGACTTTGAACAGACTCGGACCCTGTTTCAGTGTGTCTTTATCGTCGTCCTTGTCATTTTCTTTTTTCCTTGCACGCTGTCTGTTGAGGCGTTGTTCTTCCTCATCCCATATTCTCGTGATTTTATCTCCCAGAATACTGCTTTTGTGCTCCTTCAAAGGTTCGTATAAGTCGGTTACCTCCAAATCCCTTTTGTAACCGAGCCAGAATGTCTTGAGGATCCATCTACAAAAGTGAAATTTATTTTAATTTTTATTGAAATTATAATTTTTCATTAAACTAATTCTTTTTTTCTTTCAACAATCATTTTAATGGTAATTGTAATTACTTGTATAATAATAACTATTATACATTTTAGAATAATAACTTTATTCATATACTAATATAAAATGTACTCAGTCATACAAATATTGTTATTCTGTTTTATCACTTGAGAATTATCATAATGCCCGCATAAATAATATCCCTAAAAGATCATCAGTATGTCTGATAAACTAATGTAACGTTCCATTAGTATTTTTAAGGTAAATATACGTATAAATACTAATAAGACTATTTATGATGGAATTGCATGATGTTACAAGAAACAACAAATAAATTATATTAAAGACATTGATCGAAGATGCACTAATGTAGTAATTATAGTATGACGTATCCACTTAATACTCTATTGATATTATTTATAGAAATCATTTAAATTTTGATGTCCACTTGGACACTGTAAGATTTATATATATTTCCTCGCACAACTACTTTTAAGCAATATAAACAGTATCACAGTATCATATAAACATATAATAATAATAATAGTATACATAAGTTATACTATACAAGATTTCTAATACCACACAATTATTCTGCATATTATATATAATATATTCTACATTCTAATTTAAAAATTAATTAGATGAAATCTTTCGTATTAAATTACTTTAATTAAATTCAATATTTATCTACAAACGTTATGGAAACATTTTCAAATGGTAATCTTATAGTTACACAAAAGTTAATATTGAAAAATTATGCGCTTCAAATTAATTATAATTAACTATTAATTTTTATATCAGAACTTTTGGTCCTGATTTCACTGAATTAACACCCTTCTGATTTAATAACATTTCTTAACAACCTCAACTAAATGTTATTAAAAAAAAAATAAAAAAGCTATATAAAAATAAATGAACTTTAATCAGATTAACTAAAAATTGTTCTGTGTTAAATTCACATGACTTATAATTAATTCCTGTGTTTCTGAATAAGATTATCTTTTCATACATACATACACACACACACACACACACACACACACACACACACACACACACACACACCATTATTTATCCTGCGTGTGTTCTATAAAATTTGTCTTTTTACATATTTATGATTTCTTAACCAAAAAAGTAATTATTTATTGTATGAATTCACATCGTAAAATTTTTACATCAAAAATAAATCTTGATAAATAAACAATAAAATAATTTCTTATTTAATTGATCAGTTATAATTTGCAGTTTATGAACAATACCTCAAGTGTTTTGTAAAAATGTAGTTTTATAGTTACATGGATTTCAATGAAACTAATAATTCGATAGGCTAATTTTCAATGATAATTTAGAAAATATTAAACATAAACATAATTATGAATAAAAGTTTTATTTTAAAATTGTATTAATAATTTAAAGTCGGTTTATATTTTGATTTATAAATGAACGTGAAAGCTACGATTTTAATGTAGTTTTAGAACCGAAAATTACACGTTATCTTAATTAATTGCTCGGAGATCACTTCGCTAAGTTTTCTCGATAAATTGACTGGAGAAAATATTCAATTTCGTTTCTATCTACTTTAATTATGGAGATTAATCTCTTATTGGATAGATAATTTTGCGAAGTGATTTTGCAAGATTTCATTAAATCTTTGCATTATGATTACAGACTGCATGTAATTATATTTTGCTTAAACTGTATTATTTCTATAATTCTATAACAAACGATAGTTTGCATTTCTTATTATTGTATGTATACATTAAGACCACTATCTCTGTTTATAGTTGCTACTTTGTTATCAGCGATGGACAAAACAGCTTCCCCGTGTATCGATTTTTTTCAATATGCCTGTGGTACTTGGAATCGAATCCACGTTATGCCAGAAGATAAAAGTTCGATTAGTACATTTGAAGTCCTAGCAGACCAACTGCAGATTATTTTAAAGCGCCTTTTGGAAGAATCGCCTAACATTCACGATAATAACGCTACATTAAAAGCCAAGATGTTCTACAAGTCCTGCATGGACATTTGTGGGTACACCGAAGTTAAAATCGATATAATGATGGTTCAAATTTATGCATATATTTTTTTACATTGTTTATTCATCTTCAAAATGATTAATATTTACAAAATTTGCACATTATGAAAAATCAGTTTGAACAAATAACTTATAACTAAAATATTAATATTCTGTAACAATAATTGCTGAAAATAAGGAATTTTTATTGTATGAATAGTTAAATAATTCACGTTTTTCTTAATAGCACAAATAAGGAAAATTGGGGATAAACCTTTAAGGGATACTTTAAAAGCATTAGGTGGATGGCCAGCAGTAGAAGGTCCTTCGTGGAAGCCTCCGTGGAATGATATAGAAATACTTCTAGGAAGATTACGTGGTGAATACAATGAAGGAGCCTTCTTCGAGCAATGGGTAGGACCTGATGATAAAAATTCATCTACTAATATTTTACAGGTAACATATTGTATAACTAATTCAGTGTGCAATATAATGTTCAATATATAAATTAATGCGTTAAGCACCACGTCAATCACTGATTACTAACATAGCGAGTATGATTTTATAATGTAAAATTTGCAACATTGTCGCTGTATGTCTTGTAGGTTATTGTTTCAATTTAATTAGATTAACGTATAATTTAAGAGGCAATTTTGGTGTTTTTTTTTTGTGTTTTGCAAATTTTGTATAATTTTTTGCATACAAATACAGGGGAAAAAATAAAACGCTTATAAAAATTTAATAATCATTTATTCATAAATTAATCACATTTTTTGATCATCTGATACAAATTATTATAAAATTTATAAATTACAACATAAGAATTACAACATTGTGTTATATATGATAAACTATTGCCCGAGATAACCAAAATTGACTGGCAAAATCAATTTATATTGATTGATAACCAAGATTCACTGGCAATATCAATTTGTATTGGATGATAAGCAAGACTAACTGACAATATCAATTTGCATTAGCTTAAGAATTATACGATCGATTATAGCGTGTTACACAATACATAATACAAAAATTCTAATCATGATTAATTAATATATATTCAGAAACGTATGCCGATTTTCAAGCCATACGTGACACATTAAAGACATAAATATTGCATCGCTAAATGTATACAATATTGTGCAATAATAATATTTAAATGAAAATATATAATTATGTGACTTTTGCTAGTAAATATTTAAAATGAAAAAAGCAAATTAAATTTATTTCGTTTTTTTTTTAAATTAAATTAACAACAACTTATATTTCTAAATTCATATTTTTATTTTTGTTAACGATTGATTTTTTAAAAAGTTATCCAATAGTACTGTATAGTACTTTTTAAAAGAGCATAGTTAATATTCATTCAATTAAAACCAAAATCGAAAATAAATTTTAATATTTGAATATATATTAATTCTGTAATTCACCTTTCAAGTCATCAGTAGGGTTTAGGTGAAATACTACCTTAAATACACAAATACTGATAGATTCTAGAAGATATATACTAAATTCGAAACAAACCCCTTCTGAGAAAGGTATTATTTCATCCCATCTTTAGAATAACTCTCATTTTTTGATCATGCGATAAATAATTATTTTATTTTCTAAACTAAATGAACACCAGCTGTGTTTTTTAAAGAGTACTAGAACAATTTTTCACAAAATCATTCGTTAGTACAAATAAAAGTATACATTCAATTCGATTAGAAAAATTATATGAACTTTATATATTATCGATCCATGTTGGGAAAGAACTTCATCTTTACTATTATTCACGGATAATTTTGAAATTTATAAAAAAAAATTAATGTATATAAATATTGTATTAATAAGAATACTTAATTATCAAATAAAATACGAAAGAATTAAATTTTGAAAAAATAATTAATTTTTAAAATTAAATCTTAAGAAGTATTGATATAAACAGCGGTTGGTTTTGTTAAACATATTTTTAAGTGTTCTGCGATTTTTACAGTGCAAAAATTATTTAAACAAAAATCAAAATTTAAACTTTAAACAATATTTCGTATGCCGTTATAAATGTTACAAGAGACTTACAGTTGTGCAAGTCAAAAATACAGGGGAATGAATGTATAAAGTATTCAAAGAGGGAGCAGAAGTGGTAGTTAATTTGCTTCATTCTAGTTAACTTTCAAGTTGTGTAATAAGGAAAACATCAAAAAAATCGAAAGAGCTCAATTTTGCATTATTATTTTGCAAGATGTTTTGACCCAAAATTCAACAAATGTCACCGATTAAGCACTATACTTGACTTTAATATAACTCTATAAAATAACAACTTCAGGGAAAGTGTTTTAAGTCAATTGAGACGATAATAAAAGAAAATCGCAAAAGGAGCTATAGCACAATAACTCTGTAAAAAATATGTAGAAATCTGGCAAACTACTCAAATCCTGATAACGAGATTAGATATGGTTCTATAAGTATATTTAACGCTTGATAACATTGTTGTTCTGATTCACGCATGCGATTTGATAAGATGTTCTAACAAGGTCTTAAACTAACTTTGATTCTATAATTATTTATTTATTTTTTTTAATAATATATGTATTACAATTAATATTAATATTTTACAAAATGTTAATATTTTTTATTCATTCTTCTTACTTTTATTAAATAAGAAATCAATGATTTAATTCAGATCAGAACCAGCAGACAGAATCATCAGAAATCAGGAAAATGATCTATATATTTCATTGAATTGATTAATATTTAAAAAGATCAAACATTTTATAAGTATTATTTATAATAATCATAGACATAGTTTTTTCATTGTTGGTAGGTAAGATATTGGATTAAAACACTGAATGACATGGGATGAAGTTTTAGTCAAGAAATATTTGTAATTTAGCAATGGAATACTATTATTTAAATTTAATAAGACTAAAGTTATTTAGTTAAATATATTTTAATTTAATAGTAAATTTTAATTTAATACAGTACTAAACGAAAATAAATCAATGCTTGGTAAATTTCTTTGGATATTCGAATAGGACCATATTTCAGTTCGATTTCAATTTCTTTTATAGTTGTAATTTTGGCAAAATAAATAATGTTATTATAACTAGATATACAGAAAATTTTACTTCATATAATTTTAGCATATCGTAATGCTAAAAATGAAAACGAAAATCGTATGATTTTCATAGATATATGCAATATTTTCAGTTATTTTAATCCAATAAAAAAACATTATATAAGCATCATTCGCCATATTAAATATTAATTATGGTATTTCATGCAACATATGTTATTTTACATAGAACACGTTAACTCATACAATAAACGTTATTTTAAATAACAAAAAAAAGTTTTATGATAAAAAAATAGTTATACATACTAGCATGATCAATTTCTTACTAATATTAAATTCGTATTTTTTAGACAGTATTCTAGCGCTATCCAGTCATAAATTAGACATTCGTGTTTTTAACCAATTCTTTTTAATAAATAATTCAAAATACAATAAATAATTTTAAATTAGAAAGAAATGAATTTGTTAATTTAATTTTCATTCATTCGTATTTCATTTATTTTGTTTGTGTGTTAATTTATTTTTCTAATATTGCATATTAAAACATTTGAACAAATATTATTTAATAGAAGCAATATGTTTTAATGTCATTGTTTATTATATGGTCCACTCTTATCATAATACAGTACACTATTTCTATTTAAGAAATCGATTGTTATGCATACAGTTTTTCATACATCATATCGATTTTCTGACAGTGCTAATATGTGTTTATAGCTTGACCTTGTTTGTAACATTAATGATGCATAACTTTTTTGTTAGATGATGATACTCAAATCATAATTTTGATTAAAAGAGGTTCAAATCTCGACATATTTTCAGGTTTCATTGATATTCTTTTGTTGAAAAAAAACATGATTGGATGTCATACAATATTGTTATATTATATTATATTACAAATAAACATTTTATGTAATATTTCATTTTTATTATTCTGAGAATAAAAGAATATAACAAATTCTGTATATTTAATTTTGTAAATTTTTGTCTATTAATAAAAAATTAATGTATATTACGATTATTATCATGGACATTTTCAATTGTATCTCATAATCTATTGTCATTAAATTTCTATTGTGTGTATTATTATAAATAAGATGTGAAATCAAACTCAAAAAATATAAAATCTTAAAAAGATCAAAATCCAAAAAATATAAAATCTTTCAAAGATTAATACGAAACAGAAAATAGTCAAATCTATATAAAAATATTTAAACTAACTTGCAAAGGTAAAAAAAAACGAGACAAGATATGTAATCATTCACAACCCTACTCATTTTTTTTATACAAATTTCAAAACTATTTTATTCGAAGCAAGTATAAACGCGAAAAAAATATCACATTAGAAAGATGTGAAATCAATTAATGATCAAAGTAAAATCATTATTAAATATATTTATTATATACTCAATTGTGGGTTCAAGTGTTCAATATATTGTC
>JABFOX010003474.1:0-10304 GCA_022817665.1 Axea sp. ZL-2020
ATATCATATTTAAAATACTATAATTATTTTATCGAATATGGATTATAATTTATAATAAAGCTGTTAGTTTTCCTTTTTTTAGATTTCTTAGTAAATGAAATGAAGAATAAAAAAAATTAATTAATTTTTTTACTTATTAAACAGGAATTATAATTAGAAACTAACGGATTTGAGAAATTGGGGAACCAAACTGTCTATTGCCTGTCCGATAGGGCGACATTACTGGAGATGCCATACCACTTGTCACACCAATTGGCATTGATCCAACTGTATTAGAAGTTTTACCCAGTTGTGCACTTTGTGCAGCTACGGAAGCAGTCAATGCTCTACGCCGTAAGACGTTTCCATCAGAAGCATTAGAAAGTGCAGTAATCATTGAAGTTTTAGAGCAACGTGGCGTATCCATCATTGGAGTCACTGAACTACTTGGCTATAAAATCAAAATCAAATAATAAAATATTATTTGTATTTTATGGGTAATCAAGACTTAAATATTAATTTTTTATATTAAATATTATTGTTTGTAAATTACTATATAAATATACATATGTATAAATACGCTATATTAATAATATATTACTTCTAATATACTTTTTTATCGTTTTAAAACATAACTTCATGTTTTGTCAATGGGTAAATAATTAATAATTTAGCATACTATCTTAATTTTGTATTATTTAAATTAAAAATACAACTATGACGCTAATATTGTTTTTATAAAGTAAAAGTAAGTTTTTGTTTATATCTTACTTGTAATGATGTATTAGTTAAGTTTCGTGATGTTTGTGGGCTAATCTAAAAATTAATAATGTATATTAATATATATGTGTGTGCATGCGTGCGCGCGCGCGTGTGAAATAATGAATCAAATTATTTAAAATTTAAATTATTATACGAGGTATGTTTTTATTAATTTAAAAAACAGATTTATTCTTCAGTTGTGATATTTAATACATGTAGAAAAAAAATTATATATATATACACATATATATATACATTTATAAACATACAAAAAAAAATTTAATTTATAGTATAAAATAATTTAATACATATTTTTAAATACATTTACTGGTGAACGAAGTTGATCTGGAGCAAATTTCATAAGGATTTCTTTGGCCTTTTTATAAGTCTCAGTTTCAGTTACATCTTCTAAAATTTGTTTTTTCTGTTTCTGCATAGAGTCCAATTTCTCCTGATTCCTTGATATTTTTCTCTTGTAATACCATGATACCATTTTTTTTGTAAACAATATTCTAAAAAATTTTATAATTATTATTTAAATTAACATGTGTGCATTTTACTTAATTTTGAACATTATTTAGGTAGATACTTACAGCAGTGGGAAAATGAGTAATGGTATAATATAAAATAGCTGGTCATATAAAGATGCTGGGAAAAAGTAGAAGTAAAAAACGATAGCTGTGATAGTATAAAGTGCAACACTGTAGAGAATTAAAGTACCAACGATTCTCTTGTGCCTTTGTTCAGTATTTTGGCCATATTGCTCAATTTCCTTTATTTTCTAGACAATTTTAAATAATAAATATTAATATTACAAAACAATGATTTATAACATTTTTATTTATACTCTTTACATGCAAATTTAACTACCTTATCAAGGTCTTCAAGAATCTCTATAGTTGTTTTCTTTTTCTGAAAAATAATAAACATACATATATTTCATTAATAAACATTTTTATTTTATTAAAACAAAATATTAAAAATGAGTCAAATAAAAAGATTAGTAATTCTGTAATTTATTCATAGTCACTATGTTGGCGTTTATAACTGTAATTAAATGAAACATGATATTAAATAATGTTTGTATATCAAGTATCTATTAAAATAATGTTCACGTCTTATTGTGTACACAATGCATAACAATTAAGAAATGAATCATGGACTTATCTGATATATTTGGTTCTAAATTTTATATTAAAATCCTATCGCTTTAACTGTAAAATAGTTTTTAATAGTAAAATATATTTAATTCTTTAATGAAAAAAATATATAACATGTTATGAAAATAATTTCAATAACACATTAATTACAATTTTATAAGCAATTAATTTGTTTTTCTTTTATTATATAATATAGTTTTTAAATTATATTTTAACTTAAGTGTAATATAATTTTAAAATTATATTTTAACATTTATAATAATTGTATTATCAATTTCATTTATTTATTATTTTAAATACAATTATTTCATTAAATTACCATACACATTATTTATACTAACACTAGTATTAACAAATAAAATATGTATATATTATATAATTATTTATATACAAATGAATTAAAATCTAAATAGTTTTTTTATTTTAATTAAAAATATATTTGTGAGAATGAATGTAATAAAATAATTTATCTTATTTAAAAATGAGTTTAATATTAATACAAACTATAACTTTGAATTTCCAAGATAATTACACAAAAATTATCAAAAAATAGAACTTAAAAAAACCATGTTCATAAATAGCCTCAATGTAGCATAACTTATTTGGCAGTACTTTGTCACTGCGTCATTGAATGGTAATTTTGTCATACGATAATTCCCAAGCATAAATTAAAGTACAATTTCGCAAAATCATTAATTATTACCATAAACGACGCTGTCTATAAAGAAAATTTAGTTCAAAAAATATTAGACTTAACTATCAAATATATCACTCAATACTGATATTAAAAAATAAAAATAAGAAATGTTTGTAATGTTGTCAGAATTTATGTTAACAGTAAGAATAATTTATTAATTAAATTTCGGCACAATTGATGAACATTAAAAATGACATAAGCGATATTTATACACGATTCAGGAAAACTTAACCTCAAAATAACACCAGCAATATCAAAGGAAATAATTAAAATAGAGAAAAAAGAATAATTTATGGTGAATTAAAATATTCGCTTACCCGAAATCTGGATATTAAAATACCCATGATGCGGTCGAATCGACTGAACTTTTGTTGCACGAAATCCAATCAAGTTTTAAAGCAACATATTGCGTGTGTCATTGCACGAACCACCACGAAACCACGAATCGAGGCGTGCGTGCTTTTAATAGACTCGAGGCGTCGCTTGCTCCGGATAAATTTTTTATAATTAGCTAATATAATTTTAGTCTATTCTTTTCCATTAAATTTTGTTGTTTTGTTCATGACTTTCTACTTTTTTTTTCTCTCTCTTCTACCATTTTTCTCAAGCTTGTTTTAAAATTCTAATATTTTTGGCGGGAGTTGATAAAGTGGCGCGAAATTTGAATTTTGTTGATCTTGCATTACGACATAGAATGTAAATGAAATGACTGATCATTTATTTTGCCTGATTTAATGTAATTTAGAGACATTTAATCGAAGCTATAATTTATATTGCAAACCAAACCTAAAATAAATATTTTTATTTTCCATTATAATTATTTAAGATATAAAATAGATTTTTCAAAAGTAATTAAAGATTATTAATTAAAAATCATTTATTTGAATGAAAAGTACTTATACACTGTGAATTATTTTGATTATTTATTAACACACGTATCTTCATTTAAAAATTGTTCACGAACCAAATTAACTGCTACATTTTCACAATTATTTATAATATTAACAGAATTTTCAAGAAGATCCATTTCCTTCGCAGATGCTGCTGGCATGTCCGAGACTTTTTTTACTCCATTGCGCCCAAAAACAACTCTGCTTGTAAAGTAATTACACACCGGTAACACATTTGTTTTCACATAAGCATTTGTTACCGCATTTTCACAGCCCCTCAAACCAGCCGCAAGGATCAAAATGAATTTCGCTGCTGATATTCCAGTTGACATAACAGATCCATTAGATCCTGACCGACAAGAATCTATATCTGCCAATCGATAGTTTTCAAAAAGAAATTCTTCTTGTGGCTGAAATTACGAATGAGTATTTTCAAAATATGTACACAATCACTATAATTAATATTTTTAGATTTATATGCATTTTATTTCATACAATATAGCATAATTATTACTGGCATTTTATTATACATCACATCATATAAAAAGTTTGTATACTTATTTTTTGCTTTCATTCATTAATTCTTATATTTATCATTTTTATAAGATTTATACTTTTTGCTTTAAAACAAGATCACCATTTTATTAAAATTGTTTTTATTTTTAAAATGTTTGTATTCTAATTACCAAAAACTCATTTCTAAAACTGGTAATACAAATAATAATTTGGTACATATGTCATTCAAAGGCAAACATTTTCATTGGTAGAAATTAAATACAAATTTAAAATTAAATTTAATTTCATATTAAAAAATACACGTAAATTTAAAAACAACAAATTAAAATTATCACAAACATTCATTTTTGTGCTTAATTTAGAAACAAAAATGAAATATTTAATTCACATCGAAAAATGTATAGTGCGGCTTAGCTCTTGATAAAAGAGGGACGCTGGAACAGGGATCAGCTCCTCCCACTACTGGTATGGACATACACGAAGCATTTAAACCCAAAAAGTCAGCCGCAGCGCTTTCTATTCGCATTGTTTCGAGATAAGCGGAACCAATAATTTTTTCAGGTTCACAGCGTCCGAAATTGTTAAAAATTTCATAGACCAATGGCGTAGTTGCAGTAACTGGTTTTGTGAAAATTCCAACTAATGCTTTTGGACAAATCACAGCTAATATTTTTGCAGTATTACAAACGTACGAACAAGATGACAAAAACTGATCTTGAGGCAATAAATGACCCAGTTGAAAATCTCTGTCATTCATAATTGCTACGATATCTAGCTATAAATAATAAATACAGTTATCTTTACATGAAGGTATTTGTTTGATTTAAAAATAAAAGTGATATTAAATTAAACTGCAAATATAATTATAAATGTATTTTATATAGAAATATCTGAAAAGATATGCACATATCTTTTGTAAATATTATTTATAGAATTTATATACATGAAATATCATTTACAAATATAAAACAATATTCGTTAAGTTCAATAACAAACTAATTTATCAATGACTCAATGAATTTTATTTCTGCGAAAAGTGCTATGATTCATTTCAAGTTTTACAGTTTTGATCGTATTAAATTAATTTTGTCCAAAATAACATCAACAACTTCTCAATCCAAATAAAGAATATATTTTATCATATTTATTTTCTTCGACTAAAAGTTCATAAGTGTATTGTATAAATATAAAATATTTCCAATATTTTATTTTATATTTATTAGATTTGTCTTAATTTATTGAAATATGCATTTCAGTTAATCATTTGTAATTGAATCACAATATAAAAATAAGTAATTTACTAAAATGTAATTTAAACAGCATAAACATAAACAACAAATTTGATAAATTAACAGATGTATACACCTCTTAACTGTTTAAATAGTTTAATGATCTTATCAATGCTTAAAAATACAAGAATTTATTTTGGGTATTGACAAATTAAATGCTTATAATTATTTTTTATACAAAATTTTGTGTCGAGTTTTAACCTATTTTAATCATAGTTTATATATATAGAAATTTAGCATATATAAATAGATTATTGTTTTGTTTTTTGTTTCAATGAAAAGTAATGATGAATCATTTTCGGGAGCATACAAATGATTATTTTTTATAAGAAATAAATTTGTTAAATTAAATCTTATATTTAATATATTTACAGGTACTTTGCCTAATGAAATTAAATGTAAATATTTACATCGCAGAATACATCCAATAAAGTTTCATCGTTTAACTGCTCATATTTGTAATGTTTTATTTTGGTTGTGGTGTCAATACAGGATAAATCATGGACAGCTTTACACAAGGTATTTTGAGTATCTATTAAATGAATATATTTTATCAATGGATATTGTTTTAAAATCGCAGATGCATAAATTGGTGAAATTCCTCCGCCAATGATCGCAACTTGAACATTTCCAGGAACATTTGTATAAAGATCAATTCCGCTGGTGAATTTATTAGACGTTTGTTTCACATCAATTTTAGGGGATATGTGTTTACAGTTTGTGTGATTCAATGACTTAATTATGTTATTCCGAATATTACAGATAAGGTTTTTTGACTTTAACAAAACTGGTGAAGCACGCAACATATTGTAATTTAGTTAATTTTTTATAATCGCTGTTGTATTATAATTTCAAATTTAACAAGGTTATATTATGTTCCATTACAACAGATTTCCAGTCATCTGTTTTTTAATTTAAGACATTGTTCTAGATTTAAATAAGAAATTTTACACTAAAAAATATGTGAAATTACATCCGTTTTTTATATTGTGTCGTGGAAAAATACATTTATAACATAACAATACAGTCAAAATGTATTATTGCGTTACGTAATAATAAACATCAAATGTAATATTACTTTCATTTTCATAAAACTGATGTATTTTTTCTAAAGTAATGTACTTTTGTACTTCAAAGTATATTTTAACATGTGTTTTTTATTTCACAGAAATAAAAAGTGAAGACGTTATGTTGTTCAATTGTAGAAGCCAACTGATTGAAATGAGGTTTTTAATAGTTGCTCACGATTATTCAATGCGAAAAGGTTATTAAATTCTTATCTGGAATAATTTATGTTTCTTATTAATCGCATATGATCACAATATATAGGTAATATTGGATGTAAAACTTACATCGCCTATATAAAATTGTATGAAAATTTGTGACAACCAAATTGCACAATGTGTAATGGGTGTTTACATATTTTTATAATGTACATTAAAATTCAAATATCTAGAAAACTAATTTTATAATTATTATTTATAATATTTACATAGTAAAATGAATCATAGATTGATCATATATTATCAACATATTGCCAATATAACTTAGACAAATCAGGAATATGATTTTTTAACAATTATTAGACTTTAAATGTTCATCACAATTTTTTCAGTTTGTTTGTTAAAATTTTAAAATGCAAAAATTACCACTGGTAAAGTTGAAGTGAAAAACGGAAATATTAGGATGATTTATTCTTCCTTAGTTGAAAATTTCATCATTTATTACGCTTTATTTTGAATTTGTTGTCCCTCGTTTTTGATGATAAAACATGAAGAATAATGAACTAACACCAACAATCAAATTTTAACTTTTTCAATATATAAAATTCTCCATTTCTAAACATTTGAGCATGATTTAAAAATATCAGTTTAATTATTTAAACTACAATATTTCTATTTTTTTAATTAATGTTTTAATTAATGATATAAATGAATTTCAGAAATCCAGCCTTGCTACTTGCATTATAAGAGACTATTATTAAGTTAAAACATTAATTTTTATATTCAATTGTTTATCTATTTTTGGAGTAAAATTTCCAGGTGGATTTAATTTTTGTTCTAAACATTTATATACATTTGAATATAAAAATTAATGCTTTTAACTAGGTAACATTTCTTCCCAAAGAATAACGTTATTTTAAAAGTGTGTGACGTACAATTGTTTTATATGAATTACATTGACCGAAAACTAACTTCAAAAAGTATAATTCACTTAATTTTGAAAAGAAATAATTTACCTATCACAGTACTAAGCATCTCTGTTATGAATATTGTACAAATGTACAAAAAAAAAATAAAATATTTTATTGTTATATCGTCAATAGTTTATAGACCATTCAAATACCTTGTAGGTGTCTAAAACTGTGATCATTCTGGTTTTATTAATGATTTGACAAATGATCACAGAAAGAAACATCTTTCTTTTCAAGCAGTGCAATTATTTATTTATTTTAATTTTTTATTTATTTTTTTGTTTTCTTTTGTACAACTGCAAATTTGTTCCAAGATGGAGGAGTTAATAAAAAAACGTGCTATCATATATGTCTGTGGTATAAATTTGAAGTTATCTTTGGAGGCATTAAAAGTAGAATTCACTTATCTTCGAAAGCATGCATAATAGATTAGATTTATTTATTTTATTTATTATTCTGAAACAATTTATTGATATTTTGAGAAATCGATTAAGAGAGTATGAACATTTTGTTATAAATTTATGTATAAATATTTTATTATTTAAGTTTTTATTTTAACATTTTATTGATTAGTTTTTTAGGTTTAGATCCAACGTTAAGTAAATTATAAAACTTCAATACACACCATTCCTTAATTATAACTAATTTATATTTCTGTTCTTTAAACTTATACTGAAATTTTAATAATTTCAGTCTAATCAAAATACATCTAACTTACCCTCCATAAGAGTGCTGCTGTATGTAATTCAAATTAATACTTTAGTACAAAGACAACTGAACTTCCGGATTCTAAAATGAAACATATCCATGAAGGTTGAATAAGTAATTTCCCAGATAGTGGGATTTCCTTGAAAAAAAATTTGGATAATTATTGAGTTGAGTTTCCCGAATCCACATCGACACATATTTTTTGATGCATTTTTTAACCCAGATTATGAATCTGAACAAATTCTGCGTCGGTTTTGAAAAATTCTCAAGATAAACACGATTTTTGGTTGGAGGCATGCACTCATTGAGAGGAGAGAGTCGACTCAATAATTAGCAAAATTTGATGAACTAATGAATAAAACATGTTTTTTTTTATGTTACACTTCAAATTTTTATCATAAATATTTTCCCATTATTCAAGTATCACGCGCGCTATACAACAAACTGAAAAATAAATAATAATATTATTTTTATATAAATAGGCACTAACTTTGGTGATGAACTAATAAGCACCTTACACATATTTTTACGACATACCCGAAAAATACCTTAACTATATTTTTATAATTTCTTTAAAATATTTTTATACATTATTAATTTTACAAAATATTATTGTTCACAGAATGGTTAAGAAGCAGGATGATTGATTACAAAAGTGTTATCTTTACTTTGTACTTAGTAAATGTAACAAAGAAAACTGTATTGTCAATTTTCACCTAAAATGAATTTTGTCATCGAATACAATTTGCAAACGTTTATCCTATTGGAGAAGACCCAACGCAAATTCCCAGGGAAAATATTTAAATGATGCTTCAATTTTCAATAGTAAGTGTATTTAATATTTCGTTCATTTATTGTTACTATATTAATTTAACGCGTTAAATACGCCATTCCATCTTCATTGTAGGGCATATTTTTGTACATATAACTGAAAAATATAATTTCTCAAAATCAACCATCAGAACTTTTATATTTTTAACTTTATTTATTATCAGATAATCTAATGTAATTTTATCATTTAATATGTCAATTTTATATCGTATGAGGTATTTCTTACTATTTTTAATACATACATAACTCTTAATAAAATTATATAACTTATTTAAATTATTGATCAATCATTTTTTATATTGGCTAGTATGTTTCAAAAAAGTAATTCGATTGGAAGATATAGGCATGATATGCAGCAAGTCAGCACTGCTATCATTTTTTGGAAACTTGAAAGAGTTCGTTAGTAGTGATGCAAATCAAGCGGATCGAAGGGAGTTTTCTTGAGTTTGTACCATGATATAAGGAACCCCTAATAGCAGATTAATTCGACATTTAGCTTGAACTATCGTTAAATGTAAAAACGCTATATTACGAGTATAATGTCTGCCTTTGTTTCTACCTATTTTTATTAACTACATTTACCGGTGACTGAAGATAAATGTTAAGTTGATCGAATAGAGCAAAGCCAGAGAAAATCCCTCCGAGCAGCTTGGTTTGTATCCCTGCTCGTTGGTCAATTTTCATTCGTTTCCTTTACTACTTGAATCTCCCACTGTTTAAGTAAAAAATGGTTCTCTCAAAGTTTAATGCGATATAATATGAATATAGTATTTTTGATTATTGTATAAGGGTATTTATAACGCGATTATTGAAAATTAAGTTAGAAATATTTTATTGCTGTTCCATTTGTGGCAAAATACTACACACTAATTTAGTATTAAGATGTTTTAAATGATGTTAATACTTTAAAACTAATATATTGTATTGTATTTTATATATTGAGCATGGTATAAAGTTGATTCTTATTTCTATATATATCTTATTAAGAAAATATTATTTCAAACCATTTCAATTTCGTTTTTTATTCATTTCTTCAAAAAAAAAAAAAAAAAAAAAAAAAAGATTTTAAATATTTTTTTTTATTAAAAAAAAAAAAAAAATAAAAAAAAAAAAAAAATATATTAAAAATTTTATATACAAAAAAAAAATTTAAATTTATTAAAAATAAAATATATATAATAAAATATAAAATTAATTATAATAAAATTAATTTAAAAATATAAAAAAAAAAAAGAAAAAAAAAAAATAAAACAAAAAAATAATAATTAAAAAAAATTT
>JABFOX010003475.1:0-10301 GCA_022817665.1 Axea sp. ZL-2020
GGGAAAAAAGCCACCAAAGAATTACGGTGCGAGAATGACTGAGTCTATACTTTCAATTCTTCGTCATATTTTGCGCGGTGAGAAGATCATCAAGGAACGTGAAGAGAAAGAAAAGAGTGGCGAAGCCAGCTCGTCAGGAACCAGTGGAACTTCCAACGCTGTTGGACGAGGTTCAGGTTCTGATCGAAGAGAAGATTCGGAAGTAGATGTTAATCCAGAGAATCTGCGGCAACTTATGGATATGGGTTTTAGTCGCGGACATTGTATCGAAGCTCTATTACATACTTTGACTGTCGAACAAGCTACGGATTATTTGCTTACGAATCCTGCGACACATTGCCGACCGGTATGTTGGGAGAACGCAACAGAAATTTTTGAATCGATTGCGTATTTGTTTAATAGTAAAAAAAAGAATATTAATATGTTTTTAACGAAAAGTACAATTTAATGAGGAATCCTTATTTTAATTATCTTTGAATAAATGCTTATTAACAGAATTAGGATTAATTATTTTTATTTAATTTATTAAGGATTATTTGTAGTTAATAAGTAAAAATGATGATTGATAGGCTACTAAAAAAATGTACAATTTTATTGTACATTGTATAGGATGTAATCTATGAATTTTTGTAGGACTTGCCCAATGCGGACGGTCAGAACTTAATAATGGATTTAGAATTGACATACGATGATCAAATGATGAATGCCATTGCTATGTCTCTGGCGCCGGATTTGGACACTCGTAAATCAGAAGATATGCAGCGTGAAACCACGACCACTGAAAGTATCGATGAGTTTACGCAGACTGCTGTGGAACAGTGTTTAAATTTATTGGATATGATGCCTGATACTGTTTATCGTATTTGCGATCTTTTGTTTACTATCACCAAGAGAAATGGCAACGAATGGAGAGATAATATGCTTCGACAATTGATAGGAGAGGTGTGTTTTATTTTGTTTAATAAAATACAAAGAAAGTTGGGAACATATTGTTTTGTTTTTTTTTTTTTAAATGCGAACCATAGGATATTTTTAGATTTAATTTGCTTTTAATGGTGAATTTTTTACTATGTATTTATTTTTTTTTATGTTTTATTTGTTTGATTGTGTTTTTATATATATACACACAATTTTTAGATCAACTTTATTTTTAAATTCACGAAACTATATTTCGTAATTAACAGTTTTAATTATCTTTTATTTCAGATTGGAAATCTCGTTGACTGCCTCATAAATATTGCAGAAAGTCAAGATCCGAATGCAAGTGTCAAGTTGGTTGAATGTGAAGAAGCCAATAAAGTATCAGGAAGAATCTATTTATACACGTTGTTCTTCGAGGTATCACAAGTATTTTGGTTTTTCTGCAAATTGATAAATGTGTTAATTTGCCAATAAAACTTTAGATTTAAGTAGAATTAATAAATACTTTCACTTTCCCTTTAAATGAAAGATGCTTTATTTTTCTTGGTTTTAATAATTTTAATGCATAGTTCCTTAATTTGGTCAAAACGCATTCAATTTTAAAATAAAAGATTAGAAACAATTTAAAATGAATTGTTTAGAATTTTTTTCTTATACTAAAATTATTTTATACAGTTATAGAGAAATGTTTATATTGGAACATATTTTATCTTTCCTCACTATAACTGACTAGTTCATTTCGAGTAAAATGTTAATTTTAAACTACTTTTTAATAATTCACGTAAATTCATATGATTTATTTTACACTTTCATGATGATAAATTACAGGGAACTTTTCAAGAAATGCGTGTGCCATGTGCCCAAGTTGTACAAGATTGTGGAATACTTGATAAACTCGTTCGATTACTTGTTGTAAGCGAAGGACCGTTGACTGTGGCCAAACTGAAAAACGTTAAAGATGGCAAAGATGGTGCGACAAAAACACCGAGATGGCTGGCGCCACTATTGCTATTGATCGATCGTTTGGAGAAAGTTGCAGTACTTACTCAACGGAAACAACTCATGCACAAGGTCACCAACAGAACATGGAAATGGTTTGACTTGACTACCGGCAAATGGACACCTTACTCGCAAGTGAACAATAGAATCATTAATGACGCTTATTGGGCTGGGGAACACAGTGTGCGAATTACATGTACTAGAAGACAGTATCTCATCAATTTCTCCACAATGACCCAAACGAATGAGGAAAACGAAAACAGGAGACCGATTTCCATGAGTTTCAAGTTCAATGACAGTAATGAAGAAGGCAGTTCGAACACCGACTCCAATATGGATACCGAAGATGGTTCGGAAACGAAGAAGTACGCGGTTATCCAAGGACTGGATCCTAGTATTGCGCCGAGTATTGTTCGGTAGGTTTTTTCTTATTTTATTTATTTCTTTTTGTTGTTAAATTTTTGTATTATTGAAAATGTAATACATTTTTGAAGTTAGTATTATCAGTGTATTCACTAAATGATGATTTGTTTTGCAGAGCTTGTGTAAAGTTACTGGCGATTCCCGTCGACCGTGATACTCTTCACGCTTTGATGAAAGTTTGTTTGCGATTGACGAGAGACTACAAAAATGCCGAAGTTTTTGCGCGGGAAGGTGGAGTCAAACTCTTGCTTGAAATGACGCATTCTAGTGGATTTACTGGATTTATAAATCTAATCACTCTTCTTATCAGACATACTATCGAAGAACCAAGGGTTTTACGACTAGCTATGGAAAGGGTACGACCAAAATAAAATAATTTTATTCTTTACATTGTTTCTTTTTATTGCATTAACTTACGGTATTATAACGTTAAGTTAACAATAATTAATATATACAGAATTCAGAGGAAGACCATTAGATGGTCGAAAAGTTATAAAACTAATTAAATAAAAGTTATAACTATTCAAAATAAATTATTTCTTTTCATCAGTTTAATATATTTTACATGTAGAATTTATATTTTCCAACAAAGTCCATTATTATTTTGATTTAAAATATTTTTTTAATTATTTTACATGCAAGGCATATTAATGTTTTAGTAACATTAATATATAGTTATTGATTGTTTAGTATGAATTTAATTGGTATTTAATGAAACATTTGTTTAGGTTGTAAGATCACGTGCCCAAAATAATATACCTCCAACATACAAGGAAATTCTCTATTTAACACGACAAGTTAGCAGTGCAGTTTGCAGAAATCCTGAAGTTTACCGTGAAGTATGTGAAAATATTCTGCGCGTTGATATCAGTGTTTTAAAACGTAAGTCCATAATTTATGTCCAATGATTTCGAGTTAATTTCTCATTATAACGTATGAATGAACTAATTAAATAATTTAAAAATAGAAAAATAATCACTCAATTTCACTAATAATTTCTAACTTTGTTCTTTCAACTTTGTTACTCTATAATTTTTATCTCTAATTATCTAATGTGTTTCTAAAAAAAGTAAACAAAAAAATACGTAAAAGAACAAAGGTTTAATATTAAACAAAATATTCCACAGCTAATATATCCTTTTCTCAAAAATGTGTAGGTGATGACGTAGACAATCGCTTGGTCGTAAAGACACTTCCATCAACACATTCATCCATTCTGCCAATGGTCGAGGAAACTTCGATTGGTGTGATCCATGACCTACTGAACGCCCTAATCAAACCAATGCCAAACCTTCCGGAAGACAACGCACCGGGTAACAGTACTCCAGAAAAGAAAAGTAATCAGTCAAACAGTGGTCCAGTTTCGACAGCTTCACGACGTTTCAATGATCCACGCAACCACTCAGCCAGTTCTTCAAATGAAGTAATCGATGATGAAGATCAAATTTCCCAGATCATTCCTGTGAAAATGCTAAGCGATGCTGTGCCTCCTGGTAAAACGGAATCTGAGGAAACAAAGAAGCCTCTGCTAATGAAATCCATGATCTTAAAAATTCTCGGCGAGGCGGTGCGTTCTTATGGTGCTGTGGCCAATCTGATTGCTGAGTACACGTATCGTGCGGGTCAGAGCGAAATGGTTAGCGAGGATACAAGCGCTCTTGCATTTTTACTCGATCGATTGTTACCAAATTCAGCTGAAAATGCAGCTGACCGACAATGCAGTGGTAATGCTCGCATTCTCCTCGCTGGTATTGCCTCATGCAATCATTCGCCTGAAGCGCAAAGCACTCTCGTCGGCGAAGTTAAATCTGCACTCGCTCGGACGCTTGCGTTACCTGAGAGCGCAGAAAAACACTCACAGTTACAGGTACTCATCGGTCTGATTTCAATTATGATTGATAGTTGTCCACCAGCAATGTACAATGCTCAGTTGAGAGGGTCGTCCAAGGTCCCCCACCAGTATAATCACGTCAATTACATCGTGAGGATAATGCTTAAGAAAGGTATCATCACGGATTTGGCAAAAATCCCGCACAGTTTGGATTTGTCGAGCCCAAATATTGCGGGCACAATCAACTCAGCACTTAAACCATTGGAGACGTTATCAAGGATTATTAACCAACCGATGCCTGGTGCGGTCAATAATAAGTTTGCTAAACCGAAGAACAGAACAGCACAGGACGAACCTGCTGGAGAAAGAACGGGAACTACGACTTCCGAGGCCACCCATGCGGTCGGGGAAGAAGTCAACGAGGATGCAGAAAACACGGAGCATGATATCTCAGTTACAGCGGAAAGTCTCGAACCCACTTCTGAGAGTCAGGTTCATGAAGAGGGTGACGAAGCTGCATTTGAGGATATTATGGACCAGTTGCTCGAGAGGTAATGATTTTTCAGTTTCACAAACAGGGTGTGTCAATATGATTGGAATTTTGGTAAAAGGATTACCGTGAAATTATAGTTGTCATTTAGAGAAAATGATTAATTTATACAAACATTATTTAGTTTTTATTTTGTTTTTGTTTTTTGTTTAATATTTGAGATTTATTTTATTTTGTAAAGTAAAATTATTTATATTGTTTATACTACATTATAAAAACTGTTATTATAGTTCTAATATATAGTTATGAAATAATGCATTGAAAATTATGAGAATATATGAATAAATTGTTGTATTATACAGATTTAATTTAAACCTTCAGTTTAATGAATATTTTAATTTAAACTGATGAAATTATTTTTATTTTTCATGATATAAATATATCTAAATTATAAAAGTAAATATTACATATATTGTACAAATATTACAAAAATTTAATCTAATTTTGATTAAAGGAAAATCATTTTAATTATTATATAAAAATTTTTATTTAACAACATAAACGATTATCAAGTTCAGATTAATTTTTTTTTTCCTAATTTTTAGTTTAAATTTAAAAGTTTTTAAATTATTTATTATATTTAATAAACTGTCAAAACAAATAAATTACTTAAATTGCTCATTTTTAATTTACATAAGAATCAGGTTTTAAAATCTAGCAGTGCTCTTTTTCCTAGGGAAGCTGTGGTGGAGGAGCCTACGTCTCGTTCACACAGACCAATGGACATAGACGATGAAAGTCTAGCACCACGAACGGGTGATGGCGAATTCGACCCAGCTCGTGACACCACAGTAAGAATTCTGTGAAACATTTTCAAATAACAAAATATATACACGAAAAAAATAATTAATGCCAATACCTTTCTAGGAGGATTTATTAAGTTCAGATTCACAATCAGACAGTAATCCATCAGATGATAATGAAGATGAAGTTCAAGATGACGAGGATGAAGAAGAAGAGGAAGAAGAAGATGATGGTATATTTTGTTTTTTATTAATTATAACTATAATTATATTTATATTTGTATTTTGTAAATCGCTGAGTTTTCTTTCAACAGAAGGAGAAGAAAATGAGGAAGAAGAAGAGGAGGAGGAAGAGGGATCTTCAAATTATGAAGAAGAAGGAATGGACTTCTATGAGGATTCTGGTGAAGGAGTATTTCGAATGCTTCCAACGAGTGAGCGCGATGGCAGTAATGTTGTCATGATTCAGCATAATTTCGATCCTAATCAAGATAACAATTCCTCAAACTCCACTTCAGGCAGACAAAATGTTCAGTGGAATGCAACTGTTCCTCTGCCTTTTGGACTGTTTGAGGACCAGCTTATGTCTGATAACAACGGTAATTTAATGATAATTCAATTTGTAGTTAAAAAATTTGTTTTAAAATATAAAAGTAATGAAGTTGTATATAATAAATTTTATGATTGAATGGTCTTAGAGTAGTGAGACAAAAATATTCACGATTTCACGTAGTTTTTATTCATATAGGCATAAGTCCACAGTCTTTGTTGATGACTCAAGGAAGCCTTGAAAATTCTAATGCACGATCCCAAAGAGTCCTTGGACAGCGCAGATACCATTATCTCCAGTTGTCTTCTAATCCACGAAATCCTAATCCACCAGTTATTTTACAAAGGTTCGTTATTTTTTGCTATTAACTTAATATCTATTTTCTATTATTAATATTTGAAATAAAATTAATTATTTATTTAATATTCAAAATTATATGTTTAAACAAACTTTGTCCAGTTTTTTTTTTAATTTATATTTATATAAATTATTATGAAGATATTTAAAATTGTTTTTTTTTTTATTTTTTTTCATATTTATTTTTTTTTATTTATTTTTTATCTTTTTTAAATCGTTAAGAAAATTTTTTTTTTTTTTTTTTTTTTTTTTTTTATTTAAATTTTTATTTTATTACATATTTTTTTTTTTTTTAATATTTATCATATTTAATTATTTATAATTAATATTTATCTTATTTAAATGCGTAAAGAAATTTTTTATTTTTATTTTTTATTTAAATATATATAAAATATATATATATATAAATATATATATAATAAATATATATATATTTATTAAAAATATAAATAAATTTTTGTGATTTAGACTTTTAGGCCCTGCAGCGCAATCGCTGCCAATTTCTACGAGCCAAGTTTTAGGATCAAATTTCCGTGATACCAGGGTCGTTGTTATGGACAATGGTCTTGGAATTTTCGCCAGTCAAGATGATGACCAAGTTGATATAGTGGTAATGTTCAATTTGTTATCTTTCAGTTTAGTATAATTAAAATGAGTTTTATCTGTTTTTATTTATAATTAGATACTTCAAAGTTTCAAAAAATAGCAAAAAACAGCTTTAAGAAAGTAAATTATGTATGTAATTATACATATGTTGTGTAATTATAAATATAGTGGATTTAAAAATCAAATTTTGTATGGTTATATTATGATTTATTTATTCATTGATTGAAATGTTAATAATTACAGAATCAGTCCGGATATTTGGTTGGACCAAGTCTCGCTGCAACTTTAAATAATATTCCTGCAGCGCTACAATGGTGGATGGAAGAGAGTAAGATGCTCGATGGAGATTCACAGCCAGATTGCTGTGTTGGTTAGTAACAAAAATGACACTGAATAAATAAAACATAACACAAGAAATTTACTAATTAAATAAAATTAATTGAAGAGGATGTCAAATTCGATTCAACATATCAAACTAATCTAACTTTAAAATATTTTATTTCAACATTTTTAAAAATATTATATCATAATTTTTTTGTTTTAATTTATTTGTTTCATATCATAAAATGTTTATATCATAATTTGTTTTAATGTGAACTGCATATTGATTATATCCAAGAGAATTGTTAAATTAAATTTATTTTTTGCTTGTTTATAATAAACCATTTTAACTTATTGCAAAAATATGAATTGTCAGTAACATTATTAAATTTGAAACAAATGAATTGTATTGATTTGTAAAATTAATTCTACATTTTTTTAGATATCAAACAATTTTTATCTATTAGTATTTATACATAAGTTCATAATTAAAGAAATAAAAAACTATTAATATTAATATAAATTTAACAACATGAATGTTGATAAAGCAGATTTAAGTTTTATTTAATGATTAACAATTTACCTCAATTAATTAAATTTGTTTAATAAATTTCATTAATGGATGAAGTCAGTTTCTTCAATTAGTTTATTCAATTATGTGATATAAACTTCTAAAGTTTACATCATGTTAACTAATAAATAACACTTCTGTAATTTTACAGGAATTGTACATAAATTGATACCAATTCTCGAGAAATATAGAAACGAAGAATTGGCAGAACGCAAAGAGAAGCGCAAAAAACAACAGGCATCAGAGAAGGAAGTCGAGATGGAAAATAAAGATAATAAACAGATTGCTTCTAGCAGCGCAGAACGTAAGTATATTCCATTTAAATTTAAATCATATTAGATTTTAATCGTAAAATTAATTTTTCATTACAATTAAAATTGAAGTAAATGAATTAGTCTATTTTTTTCATTAAACTTTTTAATATTCTCAATAGCAGGAACATCAAATGAATCACCTACCACTCCTACGAATAATGAAAGAAGACCGAGTTCAAGTTCGATATTATCAAATGACTTCATTGCGGCCGAACGTCGCGCAAGAGAAGTCATAAGAAGGTTACAAACTCCGAGACTGATGAATACCAGTGACGAAATAATTGAAGTATCTGGCGAAATGGAAGTGACAGACCAAGACGAGGAAGAGCGGCCGTTGCCTTCCGCTGAGGATCAGCAAGCTGAAAACCGCGATCGGGACACTATGCACCTCAATTCTACACTCGAGTTTGCTGAAAGCATCGTTGATTCTGTATTAGGATCGCGGTCGATTCCGACCGCACGACTTCATAGTAATGCTTTTATATTTTATCTTTGAATTAAAATCTTTTTCTGTTTAATTTTATATTTTTCTCTTTCTAACTGAAGAATTATATTTAACACAAAAGAGGATTTGCTTGGATTTTTTTGTTTTGATATTGTCAACTCAATTCACGTTTAATTTTTTAATTGTTTAAAATATATCAAGAATAGTGTGCCTCTACGAAATATTTATGGTAAATAATTTGTTCGTTTGAAATTTATTTCTGATGTTATCTTCTAGGGTCTCTCGAACAAGCATTTGACGAATCGAACTACAATAGACCTTTGTCTTCAACCCCTATATTAGTTGATTTTAATCAAGAAACAAACGATGATTTGACTCGTGACAACAGCGACCCCACTGACTGGATCAGAAGACTTCTCACAGAAGACAGCCAAACTGCTGTGGAAAGAAAGTAATATTTGTTTTCTCTTTACAAATATGTACAAATAAATGATGTATTTTGAATTATATAAAAATTTGACTCAATCATTGATCAATTCATTGTTGCCTGCCAATTTACTTTCTTGCCTGCTAATGATCTTTCTTGGTTTGCAGTGCAAACGTTGTGAATCCACACGCTTCAGTTGAAAATCCTAATCAAATGTCTTCTGAGCAACCATTGGAACAAGTAACACCGGAATTAAATCAGCAACATCCGGTGATTCAGCAGCAGCAAGACACGCCAGTGTTACAAGAAGCTCAACAACAAGCACAAGAAGTGGCAGAAGAGGAGCAAGTACAAGTGCAGCAAACACAAGAACAAGGACAGGTTCAAGAACAAGCTGAGGTGGAACAAGCGCAGCAGCAAGAGTCGCAACAGGTACAGTCGCAAGCACTTGAACAACAGTTGCCGGATGGTGTCGACCCATCATTCTTGGCTGCTTTGCCCGAAGAAATGAGGGATGAGGTTATCGCAGAACAACTTAGGTAAGTTTACTTATTTTATATTTAGTTTAAATAGTTATGTATTAAATTTTTTATAATGCCAATTTTGTTTGTATTATTAAAGAATATGTCATAAAATAAAACTTTAGTATTATGTTTAATATCATAACACTATTTTATCGTTAATGTATTATATATGTATTATTATTATATATTATACTATATAATAATAATAATAATAATAATAATAATAATAATAATTTTAAATAAATTCAAGATTCTTATATTTCAAAGATACTTTAATCTGATTATTTGTATTCATTAAGTTGTGGTAAGTGGAATGTTAAAATGTAAAATGTCTTCAGTAAACTTAATAACTAATGAACATTTGAACTTTTAGACTACAACGACTGCGTCAGCGAGCCCAAACAGCAACAGTGGAAGAGCTTTCAGGTCCAGTCGAAGTGAATCCAGAATTTCTTGCAGCGTTGCCACCGGCTATCCAGGAAGAGGTGCTTGCACAACAACGCATGGAACAGCAGCGTCATGCTGCCGCATCTGCAAACCCAGAAGACCCAGTAGATGCAGCTGCCTTCTTCCAGAATCTACAGCCGTCGCTACGCCAGGCCATTCTCACCGACATGGAGGAGTCGCAAATCTCAGTTTTGCCTCCCGAACTCGCGCAGGAAGCGCATAACCTGCGTCGTGAGTGGGAAGCGCGCAACCGTCACATGATGCAAGAACGT
>JABFOX010003476.1:0-10301 GCA_022817665.1 Axea sp. ZL-2020
TTATATTCCCCAAACAAATTTAAATAAAATCATAATTTCAATACAATTAATAAATAAAAATATCACTTTTTGTTTGAATAACTGATAGAAATACATAAATCAGAATCATATATTTAATAAAATAATTTAATTTATTCATCATTCTTCATTTGTAATAAAAATGTTTCAAAATAATGTTCATTAATCTGCTGAACTTTCATTCTAGTAAAAATCTTTAAAAAAATAATAATAGATAATTAGATATACAAACTTTTACATACTCAGTATAATATTTTATCCTGCATTATTTTTCAAGACTCCTCTTTTCCACATTATTTAAATTTTACCAAATTGTTCCAACAGCCGATAAAAATAAATTGCATAAATAAGACTCAGTAAAATGTATTAAAAAAACACTACACTACTCATTCTCGATATTAAAAGAAAATAAAAAAAATTTAACAGAAAGAATCTGAGTATTTGAATAAAGACGACAAGTTATACTTATTCAACATTACACCTTACTGTCGAGTGAGATCAGTTAGTCAATATCATCCCATTTTAAATCGAAACACGCGTTCATCACAATTGTCCCACTGGAAAAGCATTGAAAGGAAAAGCGAACGGCCCAGCAATATTGACTTCAATTATCGTGGAACGCAGCACAATAAAACGAAACCGGTTTTCTAACTGTGACGAACGTACATATATTTTGCGCGACGTCACGTCATACTTGTCGCGCACGCAGTATCCGTTTCGAAACTTTATTTATGCTCGCTTATTCGCGTCCTTCCAATGCCGAATTCCAATTCATCCGTTCTTACGCGGAAAAACACATCTGTCAACTTTCCACAATTTTCTGACAATTCAGACAGTTGATTTCAAAACACAACGTTGGTATTTTTCAGTCCCAAGAATCACGAAAATGAGGAAAAAATTGACACATTTGTTTCTCTCCTCGCAAATTAGCATTAATTTTGAACTCTAAATTTTTACCTTGTCAACCGTCTTATACCAACTACTCCGTCGCTTAATAGAACTCGACTTTTTTTTGTTATCTGACATGGTGCTCGTGACTCCAATTAAAATCACAAAATGAAATCAACAAAAACAACAAAATAAACACAACAAACACGAGCAGTTTCCAATCAAAAACACCGGTCCCGAAGTTCAACCAGGGTTGCCAGTGTCACATTCCACCGACCAATTCCTACTGCGGGTTCGCGAGTCAAAGTCCAAACACGTGAAATCAATATTTACTATTTATCGTCGTGTGCCGGTTAGAATTCAAATGCTCCGAATTCGTAATTCACTGTGATGATTTGTGTTTTGCTGTGGTAATGTGTAATTCGTCACAGTGATAAACAAATGCACGAGTTCACACCCGAATGTCATCTGAGAACTGAAAAAAATTAATTTTAGTCTATGTGTGAATCGAAGTATGATTAATAAGTTTTATTTTTAAGATTATGTAATGTGAACAAATATAAATTTTGAGTCATCATGGACTGACATTCACTTTCGGCTGCTTCAGGCAATTGCTTTTGTGCTTCGTCAGTGAATTGAATTGTAGTTGGCTATTTTGAAATAATAATGAACTCCAAACAATAACAGTGCAACGGCATAAATTGTATGGCCTTTTGCAACCGGCGTAATCAAATTTTGTCGCATTTACTGCGGATATGTCTCCTATCTTATCGCCGAGTGATGCTGGAGGAATTAACATAATGTTAGAGGCGCGCATTCATTTATTTAAAAGTCCTGGGTAATGACAGTTTTTATTAAAAATAATTTATTATATTATATATCACTGATATCTGGTTACCAGAATTGTAAAGGTTCTCAATTAAACTGATTTATTTTAACACCTTTACTTAGTGCCCTAATATTTCATTAATAATTTAATTTGAAAAAAAAAATCTTTTTAAAATACAAGTTTTTTCGCCTTTTCTCTAAATTTACAAATTAAGAATCTATTTTAGTTGATTAATAAATTTTTAAAAATGTTTTAAAAGCTTTTAAAATAATAAAGCTATTGTTATATTTATACATCAATTTCTGTTATATGAAGTGAATTACAAAATATTATTTTAAATCTAAGAAAATTATATATATTCATTTGAAAATAATTTATTGTGTAATTTCTTTTAACTTCCTTTTATTAATTGAATAAAAAAACAAAATATAAAATTATAAAATATTGTATTATAAGGTATTTTATATATATATATATATATATATATATATATATATAACACAAAACTTTACAGTTATTTTTATTTTAGTATATATATGTATGTATAAAATAAATATTATAATATAATAGTTTATAAATTTATATATACTTTAAATTAAGAAAACAAATTTATAATTATATATCTTTAAAAACTCATTAAATATAGTATTTATATTTTAATATTAATAGAGTGTTTTATTAAAGCATAAGGGGAAAATTAATTTTTATGGAATATTCAAGAATAAGTTTTGTAAATGATAAATGCACAAATAAACAAATAAATAAATAATTCAACAAAATAAATAGTTCGACAAGACACATCACGTGTATCTTTAAATATGATAACATTGCATCAATGTATCATTAAAAACTTTGATTTTTCATCATATTCAAGACATGTAACACAAGATTAGATTTATAATCACGGTCTTTGAATTAATGCATTTACTGTATTTAAATTATTTTTAAAAAATTTTTGTAATTCGTTTTTTGTAATGTTAAAAAAATTAATTTTGAAATATTATTCTCCTTTGAAAAAAAATCGAACCAAACAAATATAATATATAAAAATTAATTTTCCTCGTGCATACATGAATGATTTTTCAGAGAATATATACACATAGCTTTATTATTGTACAAAGCACAATAATTTGAAACATATATATCTTTTGGGATATCGTTTATCTATTCCGCATATTTCTGAAATAAGCATAACGTTTCTCTAACATTTTATGATTGAATTTCTGATAACATGGTACAAAGGGTAAAAATAATCCGATGTAAAAAGAGGAATGGTTTTTTGTATTAAAAAATTCTTTTCTAGAATGAATTTAAATATATAAAAAACATTCTTTGACAAGAATCTGTAATTTTATAAAAATTATAATAGAATTTTAATATGATAAATGTAAATTAATAAAACAAACAATAATAATATTATATAATAAAACATCTATACTATATTGTAAACATTGCAAAATACTTAAAACAAATTTTTGCCTCCAAGAAAAATTTATTTATTCTCAAAAGAACTATAATACAATGTAATTATTTAATCCTTTTATAGTCCTTAATCTATTTTGTTTGTATTAATTAATATTTATTAAATGTTTTAATGATAAATTATTACATTGATATAAAATGTATCTTCATAATAAAATGTTATAGATCTATTATTAATTATTATTTCAATTAATGACAAGCAACAAAAATCATTCCTTTCCTACAATTTTGTTTTAATAAGCAATTATTTTGTTATTGTTATAACCCATTATCCGAAATAATTAGTTTAAAATGCCAAATAATTCACTGAGAAAAAAAAGCAGAAACTAATGAAAGTTCAATAACTATATCAATTATAAATTTAATAATTATAATCAAACATAAATCAACATTCCAAGCAAAAAAACCACATTTTCAAGATTTTAAATACATTTTTATATTGAAAATTTAAAAAATTAGTTTTTCGTTGAGAACATCAACATTGTCAAAATTAGTAATTAAATTTATAAATAAAATAATAGTGTGAGTAACTCAAATGTCATGCAAATAATGAATTAAATTTTTTCATTTATGTCATGCAGAGCACTGAAACAAGACAATATAAACACTTTATTATACTTACAAAACCAGCTGATGGTTTATCTCTCTTATTAGCCATTTCTATAATTATCGACTGTTAAAAATCGCCATTCATATCCACCTTAAAACACAAAAGCACACACAAAACATTAACTTCAAACATGTCTAGAAATTTTAAAATACCACCGTTTAAACATACGAAACAACTAACACTGAACAATCATCTCAACATAACCTCAAAGTATTTACTATGAAAAGGGATCACGAACACGTTCTTCCTTTCAACCAATTGACAAGTTTCTAAAATTCTTAACTCGCAAGTTAAATCTAACCTAATTATTATAATAATTTATTAAAATCATCGGTAAGCTTTCGGTAAAAAACAGCTGTTTCTCAGACAAAAACAAAAAATTTACAAATTTTTGGTACCACGCCAGTCTAGGTAATATTCAATTTTTTCGCTGTTTGTTTTCGTGATCGGTGACCCTTTCTCGTTTACTTTTTACCCGTGACGTGTTTGAACGGCGGTGCAAAAAAAAAAAGTTTAAAAAGGCGTGCGTTATTTAACGTACAATCACTGGTGCGAAAAACGCTCTGTCGTTCGATGTTCGCGCACAAAGCACATCACACGAGTTTCGAACAGTTTACATGCTTTCTAACGACGCGAGTTGATTTAAAAAACCGGAGCGCAATGACATGAAAAATCCTGCGCACTTTCCAACTTTTGCTTCAAATCGTCCGTTACTCGTGTCAAGAAACACGCTCGCGCACAACCGTCGTACCAGGGCTGAGAACAGAAATGAGCCGATACCTAAATAAGCGGTTAGAACGCCGTCTCGCGATGAACAGCGAAGTTTTTGTTTATAGCGAATCATCGTGGCACGTCGGTAATCGCGATGGTAGCATTGTAAATTAATTTCAATTATATTTTAAAGTACACTACATCGCTTGAATGCAAATTTATGTCTATTTTAGTAATATAAATAATAACAAATTATTAAAGTTATTTGTATAAAAATTCTATTATTGGTCTACTTACAATAATAATCAGGAACTGAATGATGTTAAAAATATAGTTCAATAGACAGAATTTTATTTTTAATAATTTCGGATGTTACTATTTTTAAAAGTTCAAGTAAAACAGAGGTCTCGCTCGCACTAAAACACAGTAAATAATGAAGAAAATTATGGATCCTCCTAATTTATATATATTACACAAACAATAGATCCCTAATGATAATTATTCTTTTGTAACATGTAAAACCAATCGGATTATCGATATACAAAAGAAATGCAGTATTTCCTATATAATTCAGTATTCTTATTGGTTGTGGAAATTTAAATTTTTCGGTATTCTGATTGGTTCCCTTCTGATACTCACTAAATTAGGACTATTTCACGCTAAACATTCCATAGTGATTGATTATAATTTAACACCACTCTAAAACCATGAGAAATTACTTCATTACGATTTATTAATTGTACAATTATTACATTGTTATTATTTTCAATGTATATAATTAAAGTATTAAGTTAATTATTATAAATATTATCAAACAATTTGTTATAGTGGAAGAATAGTTTGAAATTTTCAGTATTCTATTTAATTCGCGCCAAAGAACAGAAAATGTCTTTTTAATTAATCATAATTAATTGATATTTTAAATATAATGTATATTTAATTATTATAAATTCCAACAGATATTTTTTTGTTTATAAGAACATAATACTCAAAATATTAAGACTATTTTCATGACAAACGTGTAATGTGCGTACATAGTAATTTATTACGAATTTCCATAACTTCAAAATGTATCGTTTTTATTAATGTATATTGTTGAGAGAATATTAGACTCGATGATAAACTAAAAAACTAAAATATATATTGGGCATTCAATAAGTCCTTAGAAATTTCAAGATGTGTCGCTTATATTAATTTAAAATGCCTCCTAATCCACTAAATTGAAAAATCTAATTTCTTCTTCGTAAATTAAACAAAAACATGATTTTTAGTTTTTTTGTAAGTTTGGTATCCTAGTTAATCTCCCACATAAGCATATTAATCCTTCCCATATATTGAATTAATTGCTGTATAACCAATTACACTATGATTAAAAGCCCATTCATACGTCGCATGCCAAATATCACGTGACTTCAATATGATGAAAATTCAGTTTTTAAAGTCATACAGAGGTGATATAAGAATTTTAAATATGTACGTGGTGTGTATCAGACCCTGAAATTTTATTTTGGTTCTTTTGTATATCGTACGTCCTACCAAAACATAATTTTTATGCTATATTCAATTTGTGCTCAAAATTGTTTTTAATATGTGGAACATTTATTTTATTTATTATTTTTACAAATTATAATTGATCTTATCTATTTGTAATAAAAAAAAAGAGTATCTAACTTAAGTTATATATTGTTTCAATGATCAGTATAAGGATTTATTCATACGTCTCAATACTTTTTTGTTAATTGTCACATAAAATATTTCTAATACTTATACATTCTATGCATAGTTGTCAATGAATAAATATATTATAAAAAATATATAACAATAAAAATATTTTCTTTTAAATAGAAATAATAGATTATTTTCATTTTATTACAATTGATGACAAAGCTAATTCACAGAATTTTTTGTCTTTACTTTTTATGTTTTCAATTTCTTATCTTAAACTGCTGTTATCTTAGTCTTTTAGTTTTCTATTGTCTTCACTTGTCTCATCTTTTTTATATTTTTACTTTCACTTAAAGAAATTTGATTAAACATACGAAATGTATAGCAAGAATATTTCAAAACAAAATGATGTCAGTTTTTTTTTTTTAAAATAAAGATAATAAATAAATAAATAAATGTAATTTTTTTAGTCATATTGTGAAAAAATCGATGTACACAAGAACATATTTAAAGTGGTATTTATTAATTAAAATAAAAAAAAAAAATAACTTATTTTAATATATGTATTTATGTTTCAAATGTTATATCTCATATAATTTAAAATAACAATAAAATTGATGTAAATTTTGATTTTCTCAAATTTTACATTCAAGATTATATCATAAAAGCATTTTCAATGCTTATATTTATTGTTACAATTTCTTAGTTGTTTTAAATCGATAGAGTAAAAAATATTTAATTAAACAATTAATTATAAGAAATAAGATGTCTGAAGTAATGAAAATTTAAAAACAAATATAAATGTATTAATTACTTCTATTAGCTACAAATACTACACAAAATAAATTATATTTCAGCAAGCACGTGTGGCTCAGCAGTTTTACGAAATTATTTACACATAAAATAATTTTTAATAATAGTAAATAATAATTATTAAACAATTTAAATATGTAAAATGCTTTAGTTATACGTTAACATTACATTAAAATTAACATGCGTTTATGACAAGAACACTAATAACTTGATATAATAATAATAAAAAAAATTTTTTAATATACATGAAAATGAAATGTATATTATATGAACAATGAAAAATGAATATAAAAAAAAGTAAATTAATATAATAAAAAAAGCAAATTAATATAATAAAAAAATTAAGCTGTATAAAAAAATACAGATATAAATTAACAATTTCTCATTTGAATAGTTTCCTTTTCCCATAATATCCTTTTTATAATGTTTTAAATTGAAAATAACTTTTATTAAAATAAAATAAATATTCTTAATTTGCTATTAAACATTAATATTTGTATGATGTTACATTTTAATCCATTAAATAATCATTTATTTTCGATTATTTTTATTTATATTATTAATAAAATTCAAATTAACTGTGACTTCTAATCTTATTTAAAA
Organism: Axea sp. ZL-2020; assembly: GCA_022817665.1. Lineage (NCBI taxonomy): Eukaryota > Metazoa > Arthropoda > Insecta > Hymenoptera > Scelionidae > Axea > Axea sp. ZL-2020. The sequence continues at coordinate 7,620 of JABFOX010003476.1, forward strand.
ATTAATTTATGGTCGATTAATTAGTCATCAAAAGAAAAGTGTTTGTTCTTGAATTAAGTACTAAATTTAAGAATTGATACTTATATAATAAACCGTAAATTAATTTTGAAATAACATTATTGTTGTTTATTAAAATTATTGTTAAATAATAATTCAACTTTCGATATGAAACAATGCTGAAAATGATATCTAAGTTATTAATATTCAATTGGCATTTGACAGATGCTACGCGTTTACTTGTACAAAAATAGTAAGTGCGCCTAAATTAATTGTCTTTTCCTATACTTTATAATACATGCAATATAATAATACTAATAAAATACATTACATATTTATTAAAATTTATTATTTTAAATTACAGCTTACTTTTTTGTCCTTTAAAATATCAATTAATTTTAATTTAAAATATAATGTTCATAAAAATGACTCTAAAATCATCTTAACTTCATTATTTTATAAATGGCAAGTTAAAATTAAGATTATTGAGAGTAGTGTAGTTTTTTATTCCTGGAAGAAAATTTTCATCAAATTATTTCTTCACAAAGTATTAACACTTATATAAAAAAATTATTTTATAAATAGTCACAAAGTTAAATTTAATCATATCTGGGTAATTAATTTATTATAAAAATAAAATTTACTAATTTAATTTCTGCTTTATTTTTACCAAAGTTTATTTATTATCTAACTACTTTCGCAATTCAAAATATGTATAATTTGCCTAGATTTTAGATACACGCGTGGGTTTTGAAAATGGAGATACTAGGATATGCATTATCTACATTTCTTGAAATAAATTATATATTAAAACTTCTTAAAATAATTCATAATTATTATTAATCTTATCTTTAATTTATATTTTACCCTTACAAAAGAACTACAGATCATGGTTACATATAACACAGTTTCCTAATTTATAATACTCCCTCCCTCATTATATACTACCATTCAAACAAACAAGTTATAAAAACTTAAAAAACCTTCATGAAATATACAATTCATTGAAAAGAAGTATAACAGAAAGATTGAACAATTATTATATAAACATTTTATTGAAAATCTTTAATATTATTTGAATCATAAACGTGTTTTACACATTATATACATACATATACATATGAATAAAATCTATAATTCAATTTGTATTCAGAATGAAAGTTAAATTTAAAAAGATAAAAAAAATATTTTCAATACTATTTTTCACATTTGTAATATATTACTTTATCACTGAGAAGAAAAACAAAATATCTATATTACAAAATATTTTTAAGATATTCATCAAACAAGAATATGGATAGAGCAGCATCTCTGCTTCCAAGGAGGTTCTTCAAGTCGGAGGTATGACCAGCCAGAGAACGAATTGTTTCTGCTTGATCCTCCATAAATTCTTCCTCCATGAAGTGTCCTATTGCAGCATCCTGCTTTGCATGATGCAAAGATAATGAATGTATGCGAAGGGACTCTTCAGCAAGCTGCTTCTCCATATCAAGAGCTCTGGCCAAACTGTTAATTTCATTCAATTCCAATATTCGTGAATCTTTAATCTGTAATTTAAAAAATAATAATGGATTAATTTATATAAACAGTTTATTTTTTTTAACTTGTGTAATTTTATTTGTTTGAAATATTCTTTTTAGAAGTAAAAAAATGAAGTATTACATTTCTCTTGAAGTGTGGTTGTTGATTGAAGTCCATTCTGCCTCCACGTTTAGTGATAAATTTGATAATATCGATTGCTTTTTCCCAATTCTTATCAGATAATTTACGGTACAGTCCTTTAAAGCCATCACGATTCACTTTATAGTTTCCGAAATGCGATGACATTAAAAGGAAATCAAAATTAGATTCAATGTGGGCATTTGCATAAGCCTGTAAATCTGGTTGTAATTGTTCTATAGCACCATATTTGGCGTTACATTTTGCGAGTATTGGAGAATCTATAATAAAAATAATTAAGAAATATAAACAAAATGGATGAATAAATAAATAAATATAATGTAAAATATAAAAATATAAAACAAAAAAGGTTCATATATTCTATTCAAAATTGAGATAAAAATTAAGATTTTTATACATAAAACTTTATTAAATTATATCTCATAACAATTTTAGACAAATCGTTTTATTCTACTTATAATGCAATGATTTAAATCAATTTTACTCTTTTACTTCTTTGTTCTGTTCATAATGATTATTAATCTTGTTTAAATTTAATATCGTGAGTCATTTAATGTGATTATTGCATGATTCATCAAATACAAACGTACATTTTATTATTTGAACAAGAACACGCTAGATGTCAGCACTTACACAGTTTTTCAGTACCGTTATTATACTTTTTATTCAATAATCATTAACGCTGTGACAAATAATTATAAATACTTCATAATATAAATTCGTCTGGATTTCTCTAATGCAAGGTCATAATCAAACATGTATTTCATTTTACTAAATAGCATTAATTTTTAATAAAATGAATTTCTACACGTATCGTATATAAATACTAATGATAAATAAATTAAAAACTAATACATTTTTTGCAATATAAATATACATTAAAATTGTATTACAAACACCATCATTGAAACATTTTTTTTTCAATAATAAATTTTATTCAAATACTTTATATAAATTCTATTTAAAATTCACTCAAGAATCTTGAGTACACAATATCAATATACC
>JABFOX010003477.1:0-10300 GCA_022817665.1 Axea sp. ZL-2020
AAAAAGTAAGAATAAAATTTTGATTACAAAACTACAGAATTAAAAGCATAGAACTACCAAATTTAATTCAGTGGAAACTTTTATAATAATGAACTTAATAAGTGTAAATCTTAAAAAGTGTAATGTAAATGCAGTATTAATTTAACACTATAAAAAATCGGTATACATGAAAATTAATAAATAATAATTCGTCTAACTAGAATCAAAGTACAAAGTATTTTAAGGTTGTTAATAAAACTCTGGAAATAAAAAGAGAATTTTTGAATCATACAGAAAGTTCTGAATCCGAACTCTCGGATTTAAATAGTTCTATGATACGCCATAGTATTTCGAAAAATAAAGGATGTATATTTGTTTTCATATACGGAAAAACATATTTAGCGGTGCAAAAGCAACTCCGAAAGACAATCGTAAAAAGCGTATAAACAATAAGGGTTGTAACTCCAACGTTCAAAATCACATCAGTTATTGTAACAAGCAATTTCCACTTTGCTTTATTGCAGAATTCTGACTAGAAGAATGTGTTTTTAAGGGTTATATTTCGGATTGGTTTTCACCCCGTAAATATGTTTATCCCCGGATAAAAGAATACGTCTCTTATTTTTGTACATTTTTATTTTACTACAGCATAAAGAATCATTACGATCGTAGAGTTTGGTTGTAGATTCCTTGTACCTTACTGATTTAAACTTAGCTGTTTTAGAAATTAAAGAGTATTGATTGAAATTTCATTTATGCCTACTATCGTATTTTCTATTGATGTAAGTACAATGATTTTTATATAAATTTAAATTTGACACACACTTTAAATTTATTTTGTATTCAAACACTGCAAACATATCTATTGATATCAAATCAAAAAAATATTAGTCGACGTTATATGTAATTATAAGTAATTGTGTATTAAAGGTTTGACTATTTATTCGGATAGCGAAGGAACATTTTGACCTTTAAACTCCACATTAGCCGTATAAAAAATTCTTTGCACGGTATTATTATACATCAATCTTGCTTTATGTATTTTAATGTAAAATATTAGCAGACTTCTTACAATTTTTAATACAGTATATAAGTTTATTGTCTCTAATAATTCAATGCATACAATGCAGTAATTTATAAGAAAATTATTGCACATGTTTAACAATTTATAACGTAATGTAAATGTCACATTTTAACTGACTTGCAAATGATCGCATGTACTGCCTTACATTTTGTAAGATTATCTTGTATTAGTTATCATTGTCTTTTTTTGTTTAAATTGTTGCGAAAAGAATGTTTGTACCCACAGGATCTACCACAGATAAAAACCATGCCAAGACCTGTAATAACTGTAGCAGAGACTATGACTACAAATTTATTGTTGCTTGGTTTAAATTACATTTGTCGAGTCTGCAATTTATAGAATCGAAAACTTAAGATTAATATAATGTGAAAAAATAAAAAATAATTCAATAGGTTTGCAAGCGACAGCAACGTGGTGTTACAGGACGGTATAGTGTAAATTGAGCATTAAAATATAGTAAACTAAATTTATTTCTTGATTCATTAAGTCTTATATCTAGACGTTAAAATAAACTAAAATTTAAAATTATTATTATTATTATAATTATTATAAAAAAAATAGTTAATCCTACAATGTTTGCTTATTTTGAATTATATTGTTGATTAAATAAAATGACCGTATATTTATAACATTATTTATTCAACAAATTTACCACTGAATTAAAATGACAAAAAAGGAGAGCAACATTATTCTTTAGAGAACCATTGCAACTTAATTAAATTGTAACAGTAATATGTTTATTCTTATCCACTGAACATTTTGCAGTCTTGACTAATAATTTAGTTATTTCTTCAGATACGTTAATAAAGCCAATTTAACAATTGCGCAACAATATAACTAAATGACGTCGCTGAGTTCAGATCAACTACAATTTCATTAGAAATTTGTTTCAGTCTCCAAAGTACATCGCAATTTCTCCTCAATTAGTTAACCTTTTAACAAGCCGATTCACTTGCATAAAAAATCTGTATTAAAGTGCTATGAAAAATCAAATGTAACACAATATTTTCGATCGTCGATGGAATGATTCCGAATGTTTAATTCAAATAGGCATCATCTCTTATAGTGACTAATATAAACTAAACGAAACCTGTGTTAATCTTCTAGCATATTCTGTAACTTGAAAATCAATTGAAGATATAAACCGCGATTGACCTCGGACAAACACGAGCCAATTAAATTTCTTCATCGGTGCGGCGACAGTCGCGTATAGAGATGCGGGGAAGCCTGGGATTTACGAGTCAGAACATTATTAAGCGACGCAACTGCCGCGCAATAAACGCCGCTTTATTTATTGTCACAACAACGATAAAAGTACAGTTGCGCCTCAAAAAAGTATTCTTGTTGTTCTCGCCTATTCCGCATTTTACGACAACTCTGTCGCAGACAGAGCAAAACCTTAACCAATTGAATTGAAAACAAATATTGCGTTATTGTTTTCACCGTTATTTGCCTTGTTTATACGCCGACAAGAAACGTAACGAAACAATTATTTTGTTGTTTTTTTATTTTTTATTCAAATCAGGTGGTATTTTAATTTTACATATTATAAATGTATACGTAAACAACATACAAAAATAATATTAATATGGAAATTTAACCGTAATTCATTAACGCGGTATACATCGATTCTTAAGTCGATGATTCTACGAATGAATTTGTATGTTGTAAATCAGTAGTCTTTTACCAGTTAAAAAGAATTACGTAAAATCAGCCCCACCAGTGTATTGCCAATGGCAGTCGTATAAATGGTGCGTATAATCGTGTTGTCTATTTCAGATGTGAGCAGATCGAAATGAGTACCGGATACCTACTTGTGTTTACTATATTCATTGCTACTGCACCCACTGCGTTTGCTCGAATTTTATATCAACACGGTAAGTCAATGTGAAATTATACCAATATTCTTATAACTATTCGAATTTGCCTTTCCAACGTCATTACAGTGGTGTAAAATTCAAAATGTACTGTTTCACAAAAAATGTCTAATACGGGGAAAAAATTAAAATTACTTTTACTTTAAATACACGAAAATGATATCAGAATAAGGATATTTTAAGTATTTTGAATAATTATAATTACAGTTAATTGTAATTTTATAAATAAACGTATCATTATTGATATAATTATGTATATGATATATTAATATAAATAATATATTATTAATATAAAATATAAATAAACAAATTGATAGACTTTAACTGGTCTACGTGCAATTTACCAATAATTTTAACACGACTGAAATGAATGAATTTATTTAGAAATGTAAGTCTTTTGTAAAATTTACAATAGATAGTGTGATTTTTGGATTAATTGGCACATTTCAGTGTATTTATAATTAATTCATAAACTTCGTAATTACATACTTTTTAATGTAAACGTATTTATACATTTGTATTCAAAATGCCTCGTTTTATACTATTTCTTCAGATATCTTCAGATTTTATTCCGTAACTTTTTCGGACTAATATTTCAACGAGGAAATAGATATATTTTATGATTATATAAAAAGAGCTCAATGAAATAACACGCTTTGCAAGCTGCCTGTGGCAACTCCGAGGAAACAGCAATTTTTCGAAAAAGACGTGTCAAAAGAATAAAACGTGCTTCTTCGTTAAAAATTACAACGTAGACGTGTATTTCTTTCTCTCAGGTATTGAAATATACACATATTCAAAATGCACAGTTCACGTCTATCCTTCTACTTCGTACGCCTAGGTTATGGAGAGCGTTTAAACAGTTGCGAATAAGTTTTGAATTTGATGTATGCGATATATGCAAATTTATATTTACGCATTATTAAATAAAATAATAATAATTGCATAAAACACACGACTTTTATATCAATGATTTGAAATGAATTTAAATTACAATAATAATAAAGGAACTTATTAGTAACGTAAAGGAAACAAAGGGAAAAATACTTTACAAATTGAAAAGAAAATCAAAAGTTTATACTGGAACAAGAGAAACGAATTTTCAGCCATAAATGTAACACTGAATATTTCAATATTCATATTTGTTTCAATAAAATCAAACAACGTAAATCAAACAATGAATGTTAATAATAATTTAGACACAACAGCAAACAGGAGTTCCATAAAAGAAGAACATGTAATATCTGTTTTCATAATAATAATTCTAAGTCATTAAAATCGTTTGTTCTTTAAATTAGTAAATGTCACACTTTCTGAAAAATCCATTCTATTTATTTAACTTAATAGTGTAGAATCTTACGATTCACAATTGTACCAGTTTTTCTTCACGCACTACATCTTATTTATCGTTCATGCATATTTCACGAAATCCCGATACAAATTATAATAAAATTGACAGTAATAGATGTGTGTCGACACACTGTAGTCATGATTATATACGACATTTACGTTTCGCCAACGCACGTACGTCGGAGTGACACCTGCGACAGAGTGTGTGCCGTGAGATTAATCTCACTTCAATAATGCATTATCTACTGCATTTGGCTCCACAGATCCGGTTTTTCCAGTCAGAAGATTAGTTAAAACTTACATTGTTTAAAAACCAGAAATAATGAGTGGAAAAAATGTATGGTATTTGTGCAATTGCGCGTTTCCTCTAATATCTCTATAATACATAAAATTTAAAAGAAAAAACAAAACAAAATAAAACAGAAACGAATGAACGAAAAAATTACCGTGAACAATCGGCGTTCGCGTCAAAAGACATCGTAATTCGTTGGTGATAGATTGGGTGATCAGTTAGGAAATCTATGCGGCTCCGATAAATCACCGAATTCAATCAGGTCGTATAGGTGACGCAAGATGGCGGGAGTCGAATGAAGCGGTGTACCAAAATACGAGAAGTCGAAGTGACTCGTGGAGTAATCAAGAGATGCAGCACACTGGCACAAATACGAGCCCACGAAACTTCACCGAAAACGATCGCTTAACGTTCATATATCATGCGTGCTGTGTTAATTATGAGCACTAAATAGGCCGCTGATCTTAATGGATTGTAAATTCATCCGCTTCACGTTACGCCGGCATTAGTTGGCCCATTTATTAATCACACGCTCGTTGAACGTGTCGCACTTTTTATCTGTTGCAGATTATAATCGGTTGGACTGGACGCAGACCAACGAAACTGAAGCGAAAAGGCTCATGGATTACGCGCCTGTTTTCGCAAAAGATTACACGATCAGGTAAAATTTGATTTGCTATTTTTGATAATTCACTGAATTGCCTTTTTATTAATTCACCGAATGAATGAACTAATGCTTTCTGAACTAATTGCATTTACATTACGAAAACATACTACTGCAGCAGCAGCAGCTCTGGATTACAGAACAGGTTGCAACTGTTTACAGGTTTTTGATTGTTTAGCCACTTCATTAAAATGGTTTTCATTGCAAAGTTCGTTTGCTCACAAATAAAAATTTTTATTAAATGAGTAGAAATTTAAATTAAATTTTATGCGGTAAAATTGTACAATGTTTTATTAAATGCAGTCAATTATTTAATAGTTACAAGAAAATAATTTTCATTATAATTGAAAATATATAAAATGCAAATACTTTGGATTAATATTAGTAATAACCAAGTGTTATTCATGCGATTCCTTCTTTAAATGATTTAATATTGGCTACAAACTTAATACGGGACAACATACAAACAAGGAAGAGAAATTTGCATAACTTAAAAGATATGACAATTATGTTTCAGTCTATAATCAAAGTTATTTTAAACAGCTCACAGGAGTCTCTACTTCTGTGACAAAAAACGTGACACCTCTTCTTCCATCAAAACTATTGTACGAAAACTTGTTTGAGCAAATGTTTGATGAGTTAGACATCAAATATCACAACAAAACAGAAAGCGTCAACAATTTATATATAATTTATTACTTTTTTTTATTGATATTTTCCATTGCTTAGTAACGCGTTAAATAAATAATAAAACAAATTGTATTAGAAATTATAAAACATGAGAAAATATTTAATTACTCAACAGACAACGATGAGTTACTCAGTGAACAATTTTGACTCAATAACTCAAAAATTAAAAAAAAATGCACATCCAGTCAGTTATATGAAAATTGTAGACTAGTTATTAAAACAAAAAAAAATAAAGGTTTCTAAAAAGTATTTTACTCTGTATAAAATGTACTTTAATGCAGCAAAATTTGTTTGAATGAAATACAAATAATTCAGTCTTATATTAATATTTGTATAAGAATCAATATTTTTTTCCTAGTGTATTTACGCAAGATTAAACCTTTTTCTTTTATTTGCACAGCATCTGCCAATAAAGTGAATTATTCAGTACTAACAGGAAATCAATTTCTTTAAATTAATAATCTCACCTAATCCATTTTCGTTGTCTAATCAATCAAGCAACATATTTTAATTCAATACTGATATTTGTCTGTGTTGTACCTACTAATTATACAGCATGTTCTAATTCCATTCATTTCAAACAAAACTTCTTAACTTCATTACCATTGAAAACACTATGAACTTTAGCATTAATAAAGTACCTTTTATTTCAGTAGTTTCATCTCATTTTAACTCTATTGTCAAATCCCATAGTTCTGTCTAATTCAACAAAATATTTCCACTTTACTTTACAATTAAGAAACTAAAAATAGTATATTTGAAAATTTAATTATTAATTTTATTATATCAAGAATGTAAAATCATTGGTAGCCAAACAGTTATCAGGATAATTGTTATTAATGGCAAAAAAAGCACATCAATTTTCATTCACGTATTTTGTGGTAGCAAAATTATTTTCACATAAACTAAGAAAAGTGCAGTTGAAATTCCAATATCAGTGATTGAATTTGAGCATTGTTTGAAAATGTAACTCCAAATAACAATTATTTCAAGAGGTATACTGCTCGAGGTGACTTCCTGGATAAGGAAAAAATTAACTCATATCCAATTATTCGCAAACTACTTAAACTATGCGTTTGCGCAATATTTTGCTGGAATATAATTAATTTTATTGTAAAATAAATATGATAATTTCAATTGCAATTGATGATTGTTATCAATTTCAGTTAATCTTGCAAGTGTATCAGAAATATGTTCTATTATTTGTTGCTTACAACATTATCAATGTATACGATAGTATTATTAATGGTCGATTTAAATATTCGAATTTTCGGAACAGAGGAATGCTTATTGTTCGGAATTCGCGAAATTGAACTTAAGTGTTCAGAACACTCTTATATAATTTCTGACGTTAATTTTTTTAAATCAAAGTCACATCCATTTAATAATTGATATTTCTGTTAAAAAATTGTTATTTTATATCGAAATTGCGAGAGGAAAAATACAAAAATTAAATTTTGAGTTGAAAGATTTATCTCAGAAAAATTAATGCGATTCAGCTTTCCATATAATATATATGTGTAATAACCGTGCTTTATCTACTGACTTCCTTATAAACATTAATTTATTTACTGCTTCGTTGTGCATCATTTAATCACTCTAATATTTATTACAGAATAATACTTTTAAATTAAGTGTTATTTCTCGTATTAAATCATAGATTGGAAAAGCAATTTTAATATTTCCTCGGTGCATTTATTTTTGATTTATAACACAATACATGGTTCTTGTTTATCAAATATTTGAATATAAAATGCATGTAAAACGTTCTTCACTGTCGCAAATGCCATTAGAAATATTAATCAACATTTCATAAATAAAATGCGTACACGAAAAGTATTCTAATGTGAATAAGAAATGTTTTAAATAATAAAATTTAAGAATTTCACAGTTTTCAAATGCAATTATAATATTGCATACGGGAGAATGCACTGTTATTAATAGCAAAATTTACTAAAAAAAAAAAAAAACTTAATTAAAATGCAAAAACAAATTAATTTACACATATTATTATATAATAAAGTTTTAAATGTAGTGGTGTATCAGAAACGCAAATGAAAATATCGTTATAAAAAGTAGTATATGCGAATTTATTTGAAAATGTGATTACTTCTTTAATTAATATTACGACATTCGTGTGAGTGGAATACATTAAAAACAAGATACATATCTCAAGTAAATATTCAGTGACACTGTATGTAATTATTTATTTTGTATAATTTATTGCATATTAAACTCAAGTAAAATTATAGCAACGTATTATTAATTTATGCGCCATATAATATTTTTGACTTCAACAGAAATTGTAAACATTTTATTTCAATTATTTCAAGAGATAATATAAAATTTGCAAATATTTAATTGCTAGTAATAACATTTAATTTATATTTATACATTTATACATATATTAATTTCAAATAATCCTTCAAAATCTTTTAATGATATATTACTGATTTGATGAATAATTTTGATTAAAATTTTATTTATGTATTTTAAGTGTATTAATACAGTTAAAATCGATTAAAACATAGTTATAAATCTTATTTAAGTTAATAATTATTATCTTTATGTAAATTAAATAAACATAATCAAATTTAAAATGAACAAGAAATTAAAATTCAAAATGAGTATCTAAAATTTCAATTAATTTGAATAAATTTTAATGATAAACCAGTGTTATAAATTTGTTTAAATTTATTATTGATGTATTCATTTCATTATACAACGTATTTCAGTTACGTTATAACATAAATCACGTATTTTTTTTATGTAAATTATTTAACTTTGTAATCAAACAAGTTATTAATTTTGAAATAATTGATGAAGTGTCTAAAATTGTATTTTGCATTTTGTTTCAATCCATTTATTTTCCATAAAAAATTGAACGACGTTTCTTTTACAGGCGCGATACAATTTTATTGCCTAGCAATGTCATATCTGCCACTGACCTCATAAATAATAATCTTATTGAGGATAATTGGGAAGAAAAAATGAGAAAGTCTAGCAAAAAGAAAGTTTGGAAATCAGGTAAATGTAAATTTCCCACTAAAAATAAAAGCTAAACGTAAGTTAAATTCAGAGACTTTTTTTAGCGTTCGTAAAACGCAACAAGGATCCGAAAACGAATGACCTCCAAAATACATTAACAAAAACTTTTAAAATGTCTGAAGAATCTTCGTCGAAAAATAATACACGCGGGAAAAGATTCGATAAGTCTTATTACAGTGATAACAAGATGTTGAGGCAAATGTGGTCGACTTCAAAACCACTGATTGAGACATTGGCAAGTATTCATCAAGATGAATACAAATCTGATACAAAAAAAGCTATGAATAAAGTCGGTATAGAAATGTTCGATGAAACTTCAACTCAAAATGAATTTCAACCAGGATTAATGGACGACTACTACGCAGATGTTACAAATTTGAGAGTTTGTATTAATTATATGAATAGTTTATTCATCCAGAAAAGGAGCTTAATTTATATTAATTATATTCTGTATGTTTCAATTAATGAAATCATAATAATATATCACACATAGCATCATATTATAAAAATATATTGCAAGTTAAAAATGGAACATTGTAGGTAACAGAATTCAAGGATTGAATTCTGGAAATGTTACCTTAATTTGATGTACATCTTGAAAAATGAAAGTATAATTTAGAGGTAAAAATGAATAATAACTTCCATTTCTAATGGAAGTATTAAATTATTTGACTTTTAGATTACTTCCCATTGTCGTCATAACTTCGTATTTTATCACTGACCGAAGCTATAATAAAAACTACATAATGAGAGAAATCATTATTTTTCAAGATTCTACAACTAAATATATTTAAAATAAATGAATATATTGAGTTACAGTAAAATTTAAAAAGAACGAGAGAATGATCTCTCATTTTTGTATTAAACAATTCGATTACGGAGTATAAACAAAGCATATTCATATCTAAATAGAACTAATTTTAATTGGTTCTGTATTCAACTCATCAAAATTAATTGCGCTTTATCAACTTTGATAGAGTTACTGAGATTTGTTTAGATTAATTTTAGACGATAAAATATGAGTGCGAACCAAACTATTGGGTTGTTTGGAAAATAATTTCGTTTTTTTCCAACAGAAAATTTAATTGTATTTTTTCACGGCCAATTCACATTTAAACCGCATAATCATGATAGATTTTGACAATTGATATGCCAAGGCTTGCTTGCGAAAAATTTCGATTGATTTTACACAGTAGTTTTTGGTTGGTGCCCTATTAAATATGGAAAGTGAAAAGCAACATGTTCTGCGTATTTTATTTTTTTTCTCTTGAAAGTGTAAAAATGGCGTTCAAGTAGGAAAAAATTCTCTAATGGGT